>JABFEV010001834.1:0-10468 GCA_013618395.1 Fusarium domesticum
CTTCTCCACTCGTCATGCCTAAATCCCCAATCCCCAATACAGCTTCCCTCTTCTTACTCCTAACGTTGCTCCTCCATCTACGTCTGATCGATTCCCACTATCCAGGCTTGTATTGGTCCAACTACGAGCCTTTGATTTTACAGCTATCGTCTTCTGGGTCCTCCACTTATCCCTCCGCTGGCGGCTCTTTCTCTCTCCGTCTTTTCGCCCTCTCGATTGGATCACTTTGGGAATACAACATCCACCTACGTATTCCCCCATTCAACCACCAATTGTGTCTGAATTTATGCCTCTCGACTAGCTTCGGAGTTTTATCCACGCTCGGTTCCCTGTTGACGTCCAATTCAACCCCTCCATGTGGTGAAAACATCTGTTGTCTATCTAATTTCGCCAAAGTTGTCCTGTCAGCTTTATTAATCGAACATCCCTGAACCTATATCACGAACCGCCGACGCGCCTTTACTCTCGATCTGTTGACTTGTCACGCCATCCCTCGGCGTCGCCTGATCGCGTACGACGACAGCACTCCTCCAATCGACAATTCACCATAAGCGCATTCTCATCTGCGACGTCGCTCAATACTTGGGCGACGATCTCGGCCTTGGGTAGCCGGCCCTCATGCCTCTAGCACCGCATCAGGGAATGGGCCATCGGTCGAGATCCTCTCCCACATTGTCCAATCCTACTTCTGCTCCAACAGCCACACCCTCGACTGCTTCCTCGCCCGTTGCTTTCGCTGCCACGCCAACATCCCTCTCAACGCCTTCGATTGCGCCATCTATTACTTCTCCGACAGTACCATCCAATTCTTCGTCGCGCTCTAGCTCATCTTCACGCCCCGGCTTCCTCTCCCGCTTGAGTCTCCCTCTATCACTTCCTCTGCGCAGCCGCAATCGCAATGTCACCGACTTTCACATCCGACCCGAGGAGCCGCATAGGCGATATAGCGCCGGTGATCACGTCCGTGGCTCTGTAGTTCTAGTTGTGGTTAAGCCCGTTCGAATTACCCATTTAGTTGTCTCGCTGCACGGTTATGTACGGGTACTTAAGGATCCGACTGCTGTTGCAAAAGCTCAAAATACCATCATGTTACCGCAAGGTGGCGGGTCAACTCGCGCGCGCTATCATGGCCATGGGCTCGCAAGCCTCTTCCAGGATGAACAGGTCCTGAGCGGAGAGGGGAGGCTAGAAGCTGGAAAGTACGAGTTTGGCTTCGACTTGGTATTTCCCGAAAAAGGGCTGCCCAGTAGCATTGACGTAGGTCCCCGCGCTCACCATTTGAGCAATTTATCATGACTGGCCTGCATGACTAACCTGCATAACAGTTTGAGCGGGGAACGGTTTCATACATGATAACCGCGACGTTAACAAGGCCAACATCGATTGCGCCAACGTCATCATGCGAAAGAAAGGTTATGCTGGTGGAAAATGTGGATATAGGATTACTGCAGGAACCGCGCCCTCGAACTATCTTTCTAGAACCCATATCGAAGCGAACCCGCAGGAAAAAGTCGACCCTCACGGAAAAGACGCCTGCTGCACACTCCGAGGTTAATGACCTCGGTCTCGATGCTGAACATGTCGAAACTCCTATAGAGGAATCCCGCGATGCTATTGCCGATCCCCGAAGTCCGACTGCACAGAGCGATATGCGAAGCGAAGTAAGCGGCGAAAGCGGGCTGAGTGCCAGCACAGGAGTGAGCCGTAACGAATTGGCGCTATCTCAAGTAGGGACGCTCACTTCTTCGGCTCAGCAGCAAGAGCTGGACAGGAAGACCATCACAGCGTCGATAGAACTACTCAGAGGAGGATGTCTCCCGGGCGACTCCATTACGGTGCGGATCACGATCCAGCATATCAAGCGTGTCAAGAGTATGACAGGCATTATTGTGACGTTGTATCGACAGGGCAAGATCGACAGTTCTCCGCCCGAATCGTCATTTGAGGGTACAGTGCGGGAGAACGGGAGGCGCGGCAATCGAGAGGAGGCATACCCGCGGTCCAGGACAGGCCTTGGAGGGCTCATCTTGAGCTCGTCGGGCTCAACTAGCATGTTCCGCAAGGATCTCGATCAGAATATCGCGCCGCTCATTATCGATCCGACTACGATGCAGACATCAGTTACGGTTTCGGTCAAGTTACCAGATGATTCATTCCCCACCATCACAGGTGTCCCTGGCGAGATGATAAGCTTCAGATATATGGTCGAAGTGGTCGTAGATTTGGGTGGGAGGTTATCAAATCAACTGCAGTCGGGGGCGGCGGCAAGATTCGCATCCTTCAGCCACGGAAACTCGGACAATGGCCTCTACACGTACGGCCCAAGGAGAGGGCAGGGCATCGCTGATACTTCGGTGATACGACATGAAAAGGGCGTCGTATTTGTGTCACTCGAAACTATTGTCGGTACAGTCGACTCAAACAGGGGCAGGAAGAGGTCGAGAGCATCTCCGACGTCTCGAAGAATTCGCATACACGACAGTGACGACGAAGACAATATGACACAAGACAATACGTACATGGACGAGGTGCCCCGCGAGCCCTATCCTCATGCCAACGGCCAGTCATCCCCTAGTGGTTATTTTACTCATCCAAACGGCAGCCAGCATCAACCGCCTCCAGCACATCCACCTCAGCCATACTCGCAAGTCGTATCTTCACCGACTTCACAGCCTTCTATGTTGCATCATATGGAATACCCGCGCCCACATACGAACGAATTCTCGCCCCATGTGGCAGCCCCGATGTATGTGCCTCCACCTGAAGTTCAAGATCAGAACGGCCTCTCTGAAAAGGAGCGCGTACGGCAAGCGGAAACAAGATTGTTACCCAGCCAGCCTTCAGCCGCAGGGCCATCAAACAGTAATGAAGAAGACGACATTTACGACGCAGAGGATACACCTCGCCCACCTCCACTGAACACTGGCTTCTCACCTAGTGCTTCCGACGCGATCCCCTCGGCACCCACTGAGGACGACATTGCTACTGCGACAGCGCCGTCAGCGGATGTAGTAGAGGACAAGCAGGAACTCGAGCGGCGGCGCTTGATAAATGAAGCCAGCGCACCGCCAGAGTTTCCCGATGATATGGATCGAAGAAATGGGGGGCCATCTAATGAAACGGCACCTACCCCTGATCCAAGTGCTCCGGCGCTCAACGATGTGGACGAGTTCCCTGGTTATGGCTCCAGTGCCGGGCCGTCGCAATCAAGTCATAACCCCGGTGAGCAGTTGCCGGCGTACCAACGGTGAGAGTGTACACATTTATGCACGGAAATGATGAGACGTGGAACGATGAGAAGAGTGTAATTCGACAAGGGCGCTATGATGGAGACAATGGCGTTTTGATTGTATAAATGGGAATAGGTTCATGACTATATATATGCTGCTTAATGGCATCTGAGGAAAAATATACTTGTAATATGCGGACAACTGGTTACTGTCAGTATTTGATGTAAACATCATGCTTTGTCTGGTGAACAAGAAGTGTTGACAGCGATGAAGCCCTGATGAGGGTAGACATTGTGTGTGTCGACTCGAGCATCGGGACTTGGTCATATTTAAGCATATAAACCTGGTATAGAATACAATATATATAATCTTGGTCTAAAAGTACAAGAACCGTTTGATATCAACTGTACCCAGAGATATCTTCAACCATGTATGAATCCCCCAGCTGATAATATCGACACATGTATAATACAAGATTGGAGTAGCCCTTTATTCCATGTCATGATTAAGAAAGAAAACGACAGGCATTCCCCGCCGAAAAAGAAAGCAGATACCTATTATGCCGCCATTGTCCAGTCTTTTTTGCCTGCTCTAGACAAACCCCATCTAGTGCTGCAGTACAACTGGCTTGCCCTGCTCCCAGTTATCCAAGCTCTCCTTGATATTAACCCAATATCTCAACCTCACCGCTTCCTTCTTGGCAGCTTCTATATCATCGTTTTTGAACGCACCCTCCAACACCTCTTCACTCGCCGCGATTCTCTCGTCATTCTCCCTCTGCGGCGTCTCCAAGTCCGCCTCTTTCTCAGCCTCCTCAATCTCCTCACGCGCCTCTAGCACCAGCATCAGAAGATCCGGCTCCTCGACCTTGAGACTCTCATCGTTTGCCACGTCCACACCCCGCAGGGATAGAAGATACTGCGCCCGCAGAAGCGGGTTGGAGAGGGTCTTGTACGCGTCGTTTATGAGCGCGGACGTTGCCTCCGCGCGGATCTTGGACGACGCTGGGTGCATGTCCGGATGGGCACTCGCCTGCAGACGGAGGAACTCGCGGCGCAGGGCTCGCGTGTCGATGGGGAAGTGGCCCGTCGGTGGGGGACCGTCCGGTAACGTCTCGGGGAAGAGCTCGTAGTGGTTCGAGGGCGGGGAGGAGAAGCGCCGCGTCTGTGAGATGGGGATGGCTCTGAAGACGGCGCGGGGAGGGGGAGGTATTGGGATTCGCGACGAGGTTGTGAGTGAGGAGGCTCGGCGGACTCGGAGTCGACATCGGAGACAAAGCCGAGAGACGGCGGGTATGATGAAAGGCCGCATCATGAAGAGGGATGTGTCCTTTTCTGTCTTGTTTATTTCGTCGTAGAGAGAAGAATAACTTAAAGTTTGTTCTTTTTTTTTTAATTGGAAAGGGAGTGTTTGGGAGATGTTGCGGAAAAGTGGTTTGTAGAGTTCTTTTTTTTGCTTGGTTTCGCTTTAAACTCGGCAGGTAGGAAAAGAAAGTGATGATGCCATAATGGAGTAGAATGTGTGGCCAATATGTGGCTGACCGACACCAAAGTGTGGCGTATCTCGGGGTCTGGAATTCCCCAATCCACAACTCTGAATTTCTTCCTCTGTTTATGTATTTATAAAACCCCGATGTTGTATAGTCAAGCCTCAAGTAGGAATAATCAACAGTATCTTCCCTCTAGTTGTATGAATAGAAAAGCAACCACATATCACATTCATCTCTACGGAGCACAACCAAGTCACAACCTCATTGGTCAGGTCCATTCACTGGGGTACAACCCCCCCATGATCGGACGTCGGCGCGAACTCGGCATCCTCCCCGATTTCCAAGAAAGGGGAAGAACCAATAATGGAACAAGTATTTCGTGACGGTGGTGCCTTCTCTACTTGACCGAGTCAAGCTTTCGCGGGGGTCGGAGATACCATACTTTATCTTTGTATCTGTGATTGTTTTGAAACAGACTTGATTTAATTCGATAAGAGCATCTTCTTTCTCATTCTCATTCTTACTTTTGTGTAATCCTTTCTTTCGTCTTGTAAATTGTCTCTTGTTGTTTTCTTAACTGCCCCCAATTCTTCACAACAACCTCCATTATTAACCCCCAACATTGAATATCCCGACATCTTCCCCAATTACAGACGGGGAATTTATCTGCCGAGATCTACTACATCTTCCAAGATCTGAGCATTGATTTCCTACATAATCTAAACTCTTCATCCTTTCCTTTCCTCACCTCTCATCTATCCTGTAAGAAACATGGCCAAAGTCTTTGATGCCGCTGAAGGTAAGCTCTCTCTCTCCCCCCAGATTATGCCCCATCTTCCAATTCCCTACTGATCAAGAATCAAAGTGGCAAAGCATAATACTCCAGAAAGCTGCTGGGTAGTACTATACGGCAAAGTCTACGACGTTACCGAATTCCTCCCCTCCCACCCCGGCGGCAAAAAGATCATTCTCAAGCTCGCCGGCAAAGACGCCACCGAAGAGTACGACCCTGTACATCCGCCTGGTGTTCTCGAGGAGAATCTCAAGCCTGAGAATATGCTCGGCACGCTCGACGACGAGACCGTCATGGAGCCAACGTCGGCAAACGAAAAGGCCGTCGCAGAGTCAGCTGATGCGCCAGCACCGCTGGGCTCTTTGATGAACCTTGACGAGATCGAGGAAGAGGCTACGAAGCGCATCTCCAAAAAAGCATGGGCCTACTACTTCTCCGCCAGCGACAACCTCTGGTCCAAGAGCAACAACAACTTGGTCTACCAGCAGATCCTCCTAAGACCACGAGTATTCGTCGACTGTACCGCCTGCGACCTCTCCACCACCCTCCTCGGCAACAAGGTCGGAATACCCATCTTCGTCGCCCCAGCAGCCATGGCCCGCCTGGCCCACCCCGACGGCGAACACGGCATCGCTCAGGCCTGCTCTCGCTTCGGCGCAACGCAGATTGTCTCCAATAACGCCTCCATGACCCCGGAGCAGATCGTCGAGGGCGCCCAGCCGGGTCAAATGTTTGGCTGGCAGCTCTACGTCCAGAACCAGCGCGAGAAGAGCGAGGCCATGCTCAAGCGTATCAACTCAATGCGCGACCATTACAAGTTCATCACCCTGACGCTCGACGCCCCCGTGCCCGGCAAGCGTGAACTCGACGAGAAGCAGAACTTTGACTACTCGGAGCCGAGTCCCGCGGGCGGCGAGAGCAAACCCGGCCTTGGTGGTGTTGGCCAACAGCTCTTCTTCGGTACCGCCGCAGACCTGGAGTGGAAGACGACCCTGCCCTGGCTTGCCGAGCACACCGATCTACCCATCGTCCTCAAGGGCTTGCAAACACACGAAGATGCCTACCTGGCGGCCAAGTATGCGCCCCAGGTCAAGGCCATCATCCTATCCAACCACGGTGGTCGCGCACTCGACACGGCTCCCCCAGCCATCCACACTCTTCTCGAGATTCGCAAGTACTGCCCCGAGGTATTAAGCAAGGTCGAGGTGTGGGTTGACGGAGGCATCAAGAGAGGAACAGACATCGTCAAGGCTCTATGTCTGGGCGCGAGCGGCGTTGGAATTGGACGGCCGGCACTTTTCGGTCTCGGAGCCGGAGGCCAAGCCGGCGTTGAGCGGGTCCTAGAGAGTAAGTCGAACATCCAACCTCAGCTATTTGAACAATCTGTCCGAATCTGCGCTGACACATGAGCTTCTGTAGTTCTCCAAGCAGAGACGGCAACATGTATGAGACTTCTCGGAGCCAAAAACATTTCCGAGCTTGGACCCAGATTCGTAAGTCAACCTTGAAGCCTTTATCTCTCCCTCATCTCCCTCATCTCCCCCATCTTTTCTCCCCCAGACTCCACCACTTGGCGATCTCAGCTAACTCGGCGCGATGCAGATCAATACTCGACGTGTGGAGGCGGAAATCTACAATGGAGATTCAGGGCTGGATCGAAGCGGTCTGTGGACGAAAAGCAAGCTGTGAGATGGTGAGCGACAGGGCTAGGACTGCGACTTTCATATGTCAGGTGAAGCCTCGGCTCGCGAACTTGTACCACCCCATGCCTTGCATCTCATCATCCTACCCCTTGCCGACCCCGTGCGCCCGCATGCTCTCGTTGAAGTTCTGGGGAGGATGGTTTATCAGATATGCATGCGCATGGACGGGGACAATGGCTTGAGGCTTTTGAAAGTAACATTGTTACAGATCTTGACCAGATTAATGAAACAGATGGCACCATATAAAGACGGATGTCGTCTCGAGTATATGGAGGGAGCGAGGAAGGACCAACATATGCAGCGACAATAATAGCTACGGTCGGTTTAGAAGCCCGAGGTTGAATGTAATGCGATGGCACATGTGCACACGTTGCAGCCCAAGTTGGAGGGTCGATGCAAGATATTGTAGAATTGATATTGAATCCCAATATGAGATCCGCATGTCCCGCTGCACTATTTATTAGTTAGTACCCTTGTTAACCTACCTCTCGCCTGCTTCTCTCCACCGCAATGGCGGCGGCAGCTTTGATTCTGATGGCAGCTTCGGAGGGTTGACACAGGATCAAATGTCAGACCGGTGCAGTGACAGTTCCCGGGAACGAGCAATCATGCAAGATAGACTACATCCCTGGGGATCTATTTCCTGGCTTGCACCTTATCGTAGTTGGGTGCGATTGCAGCAGACTAGATAGACATCTTCTCTTCACCTCATGGCGGTCGAATAAGAAGCTGCTTCTTTCTTGTGGTCCACACCGTCAAGAGTACTCATCTGGTCGGCCAGAAAAAGTCCAAACATTGCCATCGCTGGTGGAGGTGACCAGGATCTTCGGTCGTATGTCCTCTGCAGGGACAAGGGCGTCGTCAAATGACACCTCCTTCAACCCCCTCTCCACACCTCCTCTCCAAGCATCTTCATTGTTCCTCAATAGAGACTTTTCCGTTTGGGTCAAATTGCCATGAGCAAAGCGCGAGCAATTCCCAAAAGGCCCAGGCAGGCCCCGGCAGGCCCGGCGACTCATCCAAGGATGATGATCCAGTGCCCGCCTTTCTTGCCCAACCCCCCACCCCCCCCCCCTCTGCGAAAACGAATCAGCTGTAGCAAAGAGCTGAAATGGTTGAAAGAGGTAGTCAAAAATAAACTTCTTTCGTTCGTTCTATTTATATTTCCAGTCTGGAAATTTTGAATATTTCCTACAGCACAGCACCAACAGCGGCGACTTTCCAGATGCTTGGACTCATCAACGTTGAAAAGTAGCGTATCGTCAGATGCCAATATGGTGACTTCATTGGCCATGTCCGTACAGCCACCGAACGACAAACTCTTGGTGGTTCAGCAAGGCTCTGGGCTCTGGTTGGAGGAGGGCGTCGAGGAGTCAGTAGTGTTTCGTCCGTCATGGGCGCATTTCCATTCGGTGACGGCATTCCATCTCGTGGTCAACTGATCTGGGTTAGCTTCGTTGTCGCTCCTGAGAGCCAATGTTAAGCGTCAAGCGTCAAGAGGGGTAATATAATCCCAGATGGCCTGCTCCTGTTCGACTTCGAATTGGACTCTACCCCAAATTTAGGAATGCAAAAAAAAAAAAAAAAGCATTGTTGGTTTGGTTTGGCTTGGCTTTCCTGCCTGTACGTATGCACATGTATTTCATGGTGGATGGTCCGTGTTGTTGACCAAATTCGGACTGTTGCATGTTCATCTTTCCTCGCTTTTGGCCCTATTTCCTCTTCTTTTTCTCTTTTTCCTCTCGACGCTGTTGCCAGTAATGACAGTTGGTTGCTTTTTGCTCCAAGTCCTTCGGGTCAATCAGGGTATCATGTACCTAGTATCGTTATGACTGTTGATGTTGGCAGTGTGTCTTGTTGGTTAACATTTGGTTTCATGACATGATCCGAGAAACCGCAATGTAGAAAGAAAACTGAGTTGTTGCGGCCATACCTTGCTTGGGAAACGCCACATGACAACTCTTTGTCTAGCTTATCCCAGAGCACCCTCTCATAACCTAATCAAAGGTCAGGGATGCTTCGGGACAGTCCTGTCTTGCAGCCCATTCCAATATCTCCAATCTTCCTGACAGAAGATGGCGGCAGGGCTTCAATAAGGATTGAAACGAATGTCGTTTCCCATTCTCGTGTGCCACACAAAAACGGCCACACAGTAGTACTTGACCTTTATGCTTCTCCATGGGTATGCGGAGGGAGGGAATGTCGAGGGCCAAGATTTTCACGTGCGTCGACAGAGTCCTCCATGTCTCTAACAATCCTTTCCCAGTTAGGCCCTTCTGCCGCCCGCCACAGCGGCACTGTGCCAAAGACCTCTCTTAACACCTAGTTGTACTCTCCAAAGTGGCATGGACTCACCGGCCATCGTCCGTGAGTCCCGTCCGGGGAGGGAAATGAGAGCAAGGGTCCACCGTCATGCGAAATTCTTCATGTGGTTGACCCATCAAATTCACAAGCTGCCGAGGGACGTGTCAGAGAACGTTGTAGGATCCGAACAGGGGACAAAGGGTTGTTTGCAATACTCGCAAGGGTCGAACTGTGGAGTTTTCGACTAGGGCGAGGCCGCCTTGGCCCTAGAGGTCGCCCCCTCAGCTTCGATAGATGCGGGGGCAAATCTGGGGAATAGCGCCGTCTCATCTCTTCGGTCACTTGCCTCTTTTGGCAGTCCATGCCCGAGTACAGCTGCGAAGGAACGTGAGCAAAAGAGATCATGGTGATCTAGTCTCCTCGGGAGGCGTCTGCGCCGTATGCTTGCTGCCGCTGGCTGGCTGGCTGGCTGGTTTGGTGTGCATGGTGGTAGTAGGAGTAGTAATAGCTGGTTCCCTTGTTGTTTCCTCTTGCTGCCTCCAATGGCAGTTTGCTGGAAACCAGGTCAACCAGACGCCATACTACTTAAACTCTGGCCTTCTTCCCTTGTTGTCGGTTATGAACCAGGTGATTGTTTGGCTTCCCTTCTTTCGTTCTGTGATACCTTCTTGCCGATAAAATCTCTCTCCAAGGTCTCCCATTCAACCTGTGTGTCAACAACGGTAGAGTTCTGGATAGTCCGTCAGTCTTGAAAGACCTCAACCAAGCATCATGTCGGAGAAGCAAGAATACCCCCAGACCGAGGGCAATGCCGTCGCCGGCGCCACCAAGAAGAAGAGAGGTTGCGGTCGACACTGCAAGCGCTTCTGGTGGGTGTACCTCATCGTCTTAATCGTCATTATTGTTATTGTCGTTCCCGTCATGTAAGTCATCCCTCCCCTCTTCCTCC
>JABFEV010001839.1:0-15422 GCA_013618395.1 Fusarium domesticum
GTGTTGAGATGGCGGGGGAGGCGGAGAGGAGGGCTGGGGCGGTTATAATAATGAGTATGTTTGGGTGGCGAGGTTTGATGATGAGGAGAAAATTGCTGAAATCAGGAGCTATCTCGATACGGCCTTTGCTGAGCAGGTCTTGCAAGATCCTCCAGTTGAAGATGGCCGGGATTAAGTCTCTCATGAATAATTTTTTTGGGGGGGTACCGTTAATAGACAAATCATCAATATCATGAATTGAAACAACCAAGGTATCTCGATGTTGCATCACGAGGCCTCTCCTCGCTGAGCAATGAGTAGCTAGCTTCACGCTCCATTGGCTCTACAAGCAAAAGTGGTGGTATGACTTCCGACGCCGTGAAAATGCAATCCGAGACCAGACCTTGGCCCCCGATACCACCAAACTTTTTACATAGAACCGCTCCAGAATCATCATCATTACAATACTCGACTGCACAGAAACACCAAGAGTATGTCGTCTAACTTCTACTCCTCCGTAAATAATGCTCAAGGTCGAGCGAGTCCCTGCTTGGCCTGGAAACGTGTCAGTTACGAGCCTGTCAACAAACAACCCGGATACAAGCATACCTTCATCTGTTCAATTCGGGCCTTCAACTGGCTCGTCACTTCAGCCGCCCTTCGCCAACTCTCGACACCATTACCTGACGGCTGCGGCAAAGACGACACAGGTCGCTGGCTCATGCCTGTAGGTCGTTCATCATGGTGCGACGCCGCACTCCTGAAGCCTCTAGCTGGAGATCCCCGTCCTGAAGAAGGGTTGCTATCGGCGTACCTCAGCTCAGGGCTAAGTTTGCTTCTAGGGTTTAGTGGCTCGCCATTCTCCTTCTCTTCCGACATCGTGCTGGTAACGCTCATTCTATGGCGGTTGGCCGACGCAGAGTTATGGTCTCGGTAAACATCGTCATGGATGGGTGATGCTAGGCCTAGATAATGAGTTAGTATATATCGACCTTGTTCAAACACGCATCAACCTACGAGGACTGTGCATCCCGCTACCACCAGCAGATGAGCCAGGACCTTCAGCGCGGCTCAATGCCTTCTTAAGACGCTCGAGCTCTCGCCTTAGGCGGTCGTTGGTCTGTTCAGTAGCCTCTGCATCGCTTCGGGCTCGAACGAGCTGTGTCTCCTTGGCCTTGATGCTCAGCACGTCTCTCGTGTGGTCCTCAATCAATCCGGCGTTCTGGTTCTTGAGTTCCTGAATCTCCGACATGAACTTGCTTCGGTCTTGTCGCATCTCGTCGATCACACGCGTCAATCGATCGTTGGCAGATCGGAGTTCCTCAAGCTCTGCACGCTCGACAGCAGAAAAGCCACTCGAGGGGGGAGGTGAGTCTGGAGTAGCCGGGCTAGGCGTTGCTGGCTTGGCCAGTGACCGTCCGGCAAGACCTCGGGAAAGACCTAGACGCGGTTGTGGTGGAGGAGCCGGTTCTTCGTCATCATCAGAAGGCATAACAGGAGCGACTGGTGCCCGGCGTGGTGAAGCGGCACCTGGGGCGGCCAGGCCACGTCTTTGAGGAGCCTTGAGCCCGCCCAGGCCAGGCTTGCCAAGTTTACTGGTACCCGCAGGTCGAGGCGTTGGTTGAGGGGCCAGATCTATCGGGGGAGATACAGCTCGAGCTGGTGCTGCCTTCTTTGCCACAGGCTTCTTTCCGCCCAAGACCTTCTTGGGAGCCGCCTTGGGTGCAGGAGCTGGTTTCGGCTTTGGCTTTGGCTTCTCCTTAGCTTTAACCTCGGCCGTCTCGAAATATTCCTTGACCTTGGTCTTGCGGATATCGTCGAGGCCTTCAAGGTTCGCTGTCATGGCTCGTTCGCCAATGATCTTCATGACGGTACCAAGAATCTCAGCACCACCATCTCGAAGCGCAGGGCTCGATTCGGATAACAGCTTCTTGCCGGATTCGCAGATGGTTCCGATCTCGGCTTTGCTGGGAACATCGCGGGTGGTTCGAAGACATCGGATGAGGAACTTCATAGTACCCTCCTTCACTTGAGGGTTCTTGTTGCCGAGGTATGTGATGATATCCTCCATGCACTCCGTCAGGTTGGTCGAACCAAAGGCGCCATCAAGAGCTGCACCAAGAGCCTCAGCAACTGTGACTTTCTTCTCCTTCAAACGATCCATGATGGGCTGCATGACAGTAGATCGATACTTGGCGAAACCCTTGCGGAGGCCCTTGGCGAGGGCCTCAATACAGAGAGCAGCTTGAGTGACGACGGCTACGTTGGCATCCTTCATGCACTTGGCCAGTCCGCGACAAACCTCGTTAAAGTCAGAGTCCTTAATTCGGGGAATGTTCAGAGCTTGATAGAGGGCATCAACGGCTTCCTTGCGGTCCTTCCATTTCGAAGACGCCAGCTTGTCACTGAAGTCGGCCGGGATATTCTTTGAGACATCTTGAGGTTCTGCAAGGTCGAATACGTCCACCTCGCCAACTTCCTCAACTTCTTCACCACCTTCTTCGTCCTCTTCGTCGGCTGCCGGTGCGGCAGCAATGGCCTCTTGTTGTGATCGAAGCAAACGTTCCTGCTTTGGAGGGCCTTCGGCCTTCACTTTTTCGAATTGCGCCTCGAGATCTGTCTGTTGAGTGGGTTTCAGCTCACCCCAGAACATGGGCTTCATGGCTTCCCGAAGCCATCTGTATAATTCGACAGTAAGATTGGTCGCCTCGGCACGGACGTTCTTGTCGGCAGCACCGAAAGCCTTGGGCAATGCCTTGAGAACAGGCTTGGGATCGACAATCTTGCAGCCGTAATTGTGGAAGATCTGGGTAAGGGCGTGTAAAGTCGCGGCAACGTTCTTAGGCACCTTGTTGCTCAAGCCTGGAAGCATCTCTTCGATAACAGGATTCGCAACATCCATCTCGATATATAGCAGTAGCGCCTCGATCGAGTTTTGCTTTGTGGCAGCTCTTGTCGAGGATAGACACTTCTCAACCATTGGTGTAATGGTCTGACCTCGGGTCCTCAAGCAGCAGTCTCGTCCACCATATTTGAGAAAGGCGCAGAGGGCGATAATGGCTTCTTGTTGAGCGGCGACATTGGAGTCGGTGACTGCTGATTTCCACAAACCAGGATCGTTTGAGAAAGATCGAAAGCACGGGTCATCCTCGTTTGGTGACTTGGTGAATTGTTGGGCGGCTTCTTCGTATGCTGCTTTTCTGACCTTCCAGACCTGTGAGGGAATGTGTCAGCTGGTGAACATGATGCGCAAGGGTGACGCAGCAAACCTTATGAGCGAAGCGATCAGGCAAAGGAATCGAGCTAAAGTCTTCTTCTTGATCCGCCATCGTTGCGGTGTCGAAGTGGTATTGGGGCTCGCTTGAGGCAGGGTATTGCTCGGTGGTAGCAGGGCTCTTGTTAGAGAGCCTTGTGAGTCTGACTACGTGGGCTATCAGCTTCAGAAACAGATATGGGCGCTTCAAAGACTTCATCTTAAGTCGTGACATAATGGACTGGTAAAAACGGGTCCTTGGTGCCGCGCAAGGAAGGCTGAACGACTTGGGCCGAGCTCGAGTCGTAAGAATGTTGACTTACCGAAGGGTCAAGATGCGATAGGCGGAGGGGTTGAGTGTCGACGAAGAAATAGACGAGACTTGTGTCTTGTGGTGGAAGGCCAACGGAAAAGAGGAAACAAAGCAAATGCGTAGTTCTTTCTACAAAGAAGCAAGCGTATTGTTAGCAATGAGGTGGCGCAAAAGGAAGGAAGCACCAAAGAATAAAGCGGTGATGCGAAGAAGTATTTGCATAAGTCAGGCGCTGGTGCAAAGGAGGAGGAGGATGTTCAGAAATGTTGCAGGTAAGTAGGCAGAAAGTAGAAAGGATAGATGGGCCTTGGATATGGGTTAATATCAACCAGGTCCTTGTTGTCGAGCGAGGGACAACACTTTGTTTCGTTTTTGGTGGAGGGGAAAGTCAACAAGCACCGTCACCTGATGAGCGACGAGCCAGGGGACCATTTTGGGTGGAGGCAGTTGGAGGGGCTTTGGGGTAATTTCAGACTTGGGGCTGACCTACTGTACTTTTGATATGTGTATAAACATTGACATACAAAACATGTATACACAGCGATAATAGTGATTTCCAGGATATCTTGAAGAAAATGACAGATTTTGACGATATCAAGTTGAGGCAAATGCCTTGCCACCTGTCTGGAATCTACAAGTTGGACCTTTCTTAGTTGCTATGTTGTCCTTCATGTGTGGCTCTGGCTGCGATTTATTATTGACGCCCAATCCATTGCCCCAGAAACAGGGCTCCAGCCACACCTCCATTTTCTTCAAGAACAGATCAGGATAAACAACAAAGCATGAAGTAAGATAATAAGAGAATTTGACATGGGATATCAAACAAAGCCTGCTTTATAATGCACTCGTAAACTGACTCAATGTCTACCTACCTACGCCCTACTAAGGCATAACAAGTATCGCCCGAGAATACCCAGTTAGTTGATCGTGATGTTGTACGGTAAATAAACTAAAGCCACAACCGTAGATGCAGGGTCCCTTTTCTTCCACAGCACTTGCTCAGCCAGTACAAGGTGGTTTGCGTTTGGGTGGTTGCTATAACAGGTCACGTGGTGATAAGATAAGCCACTTCTCGAAATCGTCATTTCTTGCCCCAAGATCATACTTCTACCAATCATGTTTCTGCGATATTCTTTAGTTAACTATACTTACGCATGTGCTTCGGCACCGAATTGTCCAGCCCAGATCACTCAAGCTTGCGCAACATTCTCGCAAGATGAACAGCTCATCACGGCCATCATTTGATCCATCGCGGCTCACCAAAGCAGCAGCTGCCGATTATTCTTCTTCAGCTTCTGAATCAGACGACGAATACCTCGCGCCTGGTCTCGATGCCGATAACGACTTTGGAGATTTCAATCCTCGAAAGCGACGCCGCCTTGGTGGAAATAACAAGGAGAAGGCAGCCCTTGGTATTTTCGGGTCAGACAGCGAAGATGATGGGCCCTCCAGGAAATGGAAGAAGACAACATTAAGAAGTAAAGGGATGGCCTTTGTCGCAACAGGTGCAGTCGATAACGACGAAAATGGCGACAATGAGGACGAATCGGAAAACGACCGACCGATGTTGGGCAGCAACGCAACGGGCCAAGACGACGATGAGGATGAGGACGAAGAAGAAGAAACAGCTGGTGTTGGGCTTGGATTCAGAAGCGCAGCGACTAATTTCACACAAGCGGATGATCCTGCAACCTCCAAACGAAGCGCCAGCCCCGAAGCTCCATCATTCAATGCATTTCGAAGTCGGTTCGATGGCAAGAACCCTATCGGCATGGGTTTTGTTCCCTCATCGTCAAAGGATCCCGTTCTGAACGCCCCAAGAGCCAATGGCTCTCCCACACCACGAAACAAGCCCCAAGTTAGCGCGTTCACATCCAAGGGCAAGGTCAACTCAAAATCATTCGGCGCTCGCATGATGGCCAAGATGGGATACAAAGAGGGTCAGGGTCTAGGTGCAGAGGGCCAGGGACGAAATATCATCATTGAGGCAAATCTACGTCCTCAAGGTGCCGGTCTGGGTGCCGTAAAGGAAAAGTCGGCGCAGGAACGCCTGGAAGAGAAACGACAAGCAAAGCTACGAGGCGAGGTCGTGGTCGACTCTGACGAAGAAGAAAAGAAGAGGCGTAAGAAGGCCAAGAAGAAGTCACTCGGAGCAGCATTCGACAGTGCCGCCAGCACTCCCCGACGACAAAAGACGAAGTTCCTTACGGCAGAAGAACTCAAGGCTACCGCTCCTGGGCTTCATATTCCGGACGCGTTTGCGCCTATCCTGGATATGACCGGCCCGGGTAGCAAAATGTTGACTTCGACGAGCGGCATCATGACACCGACGACAGGCACAGCTACACCCGAGTCTACGGAAGTGATAGAGGCCAGGAAGCTGGTGAAACGAGCACAGGCAGATCTTCTAGCCTTTTCGGACGAATGGAAGAGCCTGGAGGAACGAAAGACATGGATAGGTCTGGAGTTGAAGGAGAAGGAACAGGAAATGGAAGAATTACGATCAGATCTTGAGGGTCTACGAGTATTCTCTAATCTTGTCGGTGGTGAGCTTGCGACAGCAGAATGGGACCAGGCCGTTGCCTGTCTACAGAAAGCAGTCGACTCCAAAGTAGCGAGCTCCGAAGTCACCGACGTTGCTGTCGCAACTATCCACCCCTTCTTACGGGATGCGGACTGGGATCTTCTCGCCGAACCAAGTCGGTTTGCCACTGACCTAAAGGGCCTCTCCAATCTGCTGATGCCATCCAAGACGGACAAGCGAGCTCTTGGCAGATGGCAGTCCTCGGCAGTCAATGACGAAGATGTCTATAGACGGCATCACAAGTCCACAACACCTTACGAAAGCATGATGTACAAGAACTGGTTACCCAAAGCACTGGCGGCGGTACGTTCGTGGAACGTCCTCGATCCAACACCGATGCTCAGCATCATGGAAGCCTGGGACGATCTGCTGCCGCCCTTTATCCGCGCTCAGTTCATCGACAACATCTCACGGAAGCTGGAGACGGCCGTCTCGGACTGGAACCCCAAGAAGAAGCGACAGAGTCATCATCTGCCACATGTCTGGCTTTTCCCTTGGCTCCAGTACCTGCCCTCTTATCATTTGGATCCTAGAGGCACAGGCCTCGTCGCTGATGTCAGAAGAAAGTTCAGACAGCTCATCGACGTATGGGAGTTTGAGCGAGGGCTGCTGCCGGGTCTTGTCCAATGGGAGCACATTCTCAAGGATCAGTGGCGCTCTCTGGTCATGTCGCATGTCCTCCCCTCGATGGGCAAATACCTTCAGAGGAACTTCCGCGTGGACCCTGCCGATCAAGAACCATATCTGCCTGTCCTCACGGGAATCCTCAAGTGGACGCCGATGCTAGGTAGGCGTGTCATTGGCGAAGTCCTCCTGCAGCACTTGTTCCCCATGTGGCACGAAAAGTTGGACGAATGGCTGTCCCTAGACGAGGCTGACCTGGGCGAGGTGGCCGAGTGGTACGGCTGGTGGAGAGGTGTGTTGCCACAGAAGATTGCCGACATGAGGTCAGTAGAGGGCGAGTTCGATAAGGGTTTGAGAATCATGGCAAAAGCTGTAGCGGGAGTTTGACGAGTGTGGCAATAGGCTTGTAGATCCAAGCTCTCTCATGGTCGGGTGCAGTCCATCCAAGAGATGTGTCTCGGGTCGGCGCGCGGGAAATGACGAGGCCACGTTGTCGTCACCATTGTTCCAATATATCCTGGGCAAGTATCTACTCAGTAATAGACGAAAGAGATCGTCACCAGCAAGACAACCGACCACTTTTTTCCTTCCCTGTTCCTAGTTTCTGATTCTCCTCAGCTTCGGCATTGCCGGAGGGAGACGACGAGAAGAGCCCTTGTATGTCTCCATAATGCGATCCATCTGAGGAAACACCAGCCAAGACATATCTCTGCTCTCCTCGTCACTCAAGTCGGTCGAGAATGGCTTGGTCTCCTCCCCATCTTGCTCGACAACTTGGGAATGCGGGATACTCCGATCATTATTGCGTTCCTGTCAGGAAACAGTGTAGGGCAAAATCGAAGGAAAACCGGAAGGGAAAAAAAAGAAGAAAAGTAGAGAAAAATCTCCCTCGACAGATCCTTCTATGGGTCCCAAGCTATTTCCAGAGTGGGAAGAAATAGCAGGAGAAACAAGAGAATGGGCTTCTTCGCTACACCCAAGACGGTCTGGGACTGGGTTTTGTGGTTTTGTCTTGTTGGTCCAACCTAAAGATCGGTAGAGTTGAGACCCTTGAGCACCCCAAGTCAAATACAGGAACGAGCCTTGGGTTAATGTTATTCCCCTTGGATTTGTCTCGGGCTCTCGACTAGTGGTTACTCAAAGTTCCGGCGTATATGGTGGTCACAAACCTCCAATGTCTAGAATTTATTTTCTGTACGACTGATGCACGACTAGGCTAGAGGTGCGATGATGAGTCTGAGATGAAGCATTGTAGAGGACGCCATCTGACCCGGAAGCTTGGATACGTCTGTATCTTTGTTGTTTCCACTCTGGAAGCCTTGTCCGGAGATGTCTGGGCTCGCCGAACCCTCAGGACCTCGATCATGCTTGGCTAGTGTACAAGTCAACCATGGTTGATCTTCAGTCTTGTAGAGAAGAGAGAGGTAAATGTCTTGGAAGAAAGTTTAATCGATGGTATAAATTCAGTATGCTTAGTATATATCCGAAGAGTTATTAAAAAAGCCATTACCCCCTGCTTTCTTCCATGTTCTGCATCCATCACCATCCATCAACGACACATTCATTGTCCAACCACTACCACAAACAAGACTCCGTATAATTCAATAATATACCCTCCTTTACTTGATCATTTCTTCCTTCTTTTCTCATTTTTGACAAACAAAGAAACACGCACTCATTAGAAAGACGCAATGGTCTCTTTCAAGCTTATCTTTACTCTCCTCCCCGTGGCTCTCGCAGTCGTCCTGAGGGCCCCCGGTTCGCTCAGCGCGGTGGGCAACCTTGTCGGAGACTTGGTGAACCCTGACGATGACATTGTTCCTGGAAAGTACATTGTGACTCTCAAGGATGTGGCTGAGTCGGCCGTCGAGGCTCATGTGGCATGGGTTTCTGACATTCACTACAAGAGCGTCATTCGTCGTGATGAGAGCGGTGTTGAGAAGATCTGGGGTCAAACTTTCAAGGGATACTCTGGTTCTTTCGACGCTGATACTCTCAAGGAGATTAAAACCAGCAAGGATGTATGTCTTGTCTTTTCACCTAACTCTCTCAAACCAGCACACTTATACTCTACCAGGTCCTTGCCGTCGAACCTGTCCGTCGAATCGGCCTATACCAGCAAACCGTGCAGCAGAACGCCTCCTGGGGTCTCGGTTCCATCTCTCACCGAACCCGCAACTGGCGCATGTACCCCTACGATCAGTCTGCCGGAACTGGCATGTGGGCGTATGTCGTCGACACTGGTGTGAACACAGTCCACACAGACTTCGAGGGTCGCGCTTTCAACGGATACAACGCCTATCCCAACTCTCCTTTTACTGATGTCAACGGACATGGTACTCACTGCGCCGGTACTATTGCCGGTCGCATTCACGGCGTTGCCAAGAAGGCCAACGTCATGGCCGTCAAGGTTTTCCACGACGGCGGTGTAAGTCAGCTACTTTTTAGCATTGAGGAATCGACAGGTTCGCTGACACTGTATAGTCGTCGACTGATATCGTGCTCGACGGTTACGAGTGGGCCGTGAACAACATCACTGGAACCAACGGCCGAGCCGAACGCTCCGTTATCTCCATGTCCCTTGGTGGCGGCCGCTCCAACGCTATCAACGCTGCCGTCGACGCCGCTTTTCACGCCGGTGTTCTCACAGTCGTAGCAGCCGGGAACAGTGGGGCCGACGCCGCTCTGTACTCTCCGGCCTCTGCCCCCAACGCCATCACAGTCGGGGCCATCGACATCCGCAACAACCGAGCCAGCTTCTCCAACTTTGGAAGACTAGTCGACATCTTTGCCGCCGGCGTTGACATCACCAGTGCCTGGATCGGCAGCAACGACGCGACCAGGTCCCTCAGCGGAACGAGCATGGCGTGTCCCCACGTCGCGGGCCTTGCGCTCTATCTTCGGGCCAAGGACGGCTTGACTACGCCTGCGAGTGTGACGGAGAGCATTAAGAACCTGGGTACCAAGTCTGTTGTGATGAATGCCGGAATTGGAAGTCCCAACTTGTTGGCTTACAACGGTATTGTTCTGTTGTAAGCTGGGTGGAGTAGTAGAGAAGTAGAGGAGAGGGCGATTGAGGATTGTTGGTGAATCGGTTCTTTTCGAGATTTTGTGTCTGTTGTATTAGTAGTTGTTTTGTGCTATTTTGCAGATGAAATTCGAGGACATTACGATTGATACTTGCAAGTTTGATGGTTAAGCTGTGAAATCAAATCAAGTTGTTTCAAGGTGCTTGATACTGATTTGTTAAAGGTGTGATGATGAGCTATATCTTGATATCACTTAAAAATGGCCACGAGTAAGTCTTAAAAGCATGTCGGTAGATATCATCATTAATGCAGCCCCAACGAACTGCCTGTTATCATTGATGCTTCTGATATTGCAGGGTAAGTCAACTACAGTGCTCAATACCCTACAGTCCTACACAGAGCACACGACTTTCGTGGCCAACTGGTAAGACACTATGACGCCACGCGGGTGCCAGATGCAGTAGGCCAGCATCGACGAGAGGGCACAACACGTGGCATGTCAGGGGTATGATAGAAAGCGGCCCGTGGGGTCTTTTTTCTTTGTTTTTATTTTTTATTTTTTTTATTTTAATAGGTTGGGAGGACATGGGATGGGGAAGTGTTACTTAGAGATGGGCTGTGGTTGTGATGGATTCTGGGCAAGGACAGATAGTAGAGCAAAAAAGGGCAAGATACAGTGAGCAAGGATGCGTGCAGTTGTTCGTGGAGTCTGTTGATAGAGTCAACTTCAAATGTATTTTACCTCAAGATTTTTCTTGTTTGTTGTCGTTATAGCTGTGCCAGTTGCACAACTGACAAGCCTTCATTCCTGACATCTCGATCCCTGAACTACCAGGGTTATCGCCCTGTTAACATGCTCTTCGTACACATTCAATAATAATTCCGCATTCAGCGACGTAATCTCATGCCACCCCCCCTTTTCCCCCATCCTTTCACTGCCCAAGCTGAGGATGGTTGGGTGGTGATGCAGCTCCCCACACGCATTTGTCGACTCTCACACCAGCTTCTGAAAAGATTGACACGTGCAAACTACCATGTTCGTATCTAGCAGTAGACATGTGTTATGACCATGAGATGATGTTAGAAGGAATGAAGAATAGGAAGGCTCCTCTCGCAAAGGATGCAATTAAGGTTGGTGTTTTATTCTTGGCCGGAGAATGTTCACAGCGAACATCTTCCAAATATTCTCTCTATATGAGGTAACCTATCAAGTTATCTTGGGCTGCCTGCCAAGTGTCAACAGCATGGCACACTGAGACAATAACACAGACATCTAGACAACAAACAAACAAAACCACTCTCTTCTAGAACCAACAACTGCGTCATCTCCTAAAGATCAACACCTCACATCCAATACCAACTTTCTGGCACCACAATATTCCTTGTCTTCAACCATTTCCGCTCTGCCCTACCAAGCCCAAGCATCAACGGCCAATCGACCAACCCTAGTCCGGCCTCCGTCGATCGTACCCGTGCGGTGCCAATCTTGAATACATCTTGCACATGTTGAGTGTCGCATGCGTGTGAGCCTACCTCTCTGATTTTCCCTAGCCTTTCCCTCAGTTCCCTTTGGTTTGTGTTTCAGTGAGGCGTCTATCCCGCCTCTGCCCTCCGTCGCATCTCGTCCTTCAGTGAGGTGGCTTCAACTGTTCTTCAGCACACACGACTTGTCGCCCCTAATTCGTCCGTCTCCATCCAACCACTGACCATCTTCAAACCTCTGGCGACCCGCTTCAAGCCTACTGCCCGCTGCCAGCTGCCCACTGCCTTGTCCACTGCCCCGACCTTGGCCTGATTACATGATCCATTTCGATTTCCAACGACTTCAACCTCAACTCTACATCCACCAAAACCCCGCCTCCCCCAACGCTGCCCCGGTGCTTCGACTCCGGCGCCGCGGCATACATTCGCCAACATGTTTTGGAGGTTTGGCGGTTACGCCAACATCTCCACCATCGATACTATCCTCGATAAAACAGACTTCACACTCGAGGAACTGCTCGATGAGAGCGACCTGATTCAGGAGCTCAAGCAGCACAATTCGAAGCTTATCGAGTATCTTCGCAGCGACAACGTCCTCGAGAGCCTCCTCGAGTATGTTGTCGCCCCCAAGCTCGAGACAATAGAGACACCAGAGGAGCCTGGTGTTGCTGACGGCGCCGACGATGATGATGCAAAAGCAAAGAGCCGAATCTTGCCCTTCTCCCGCCCGCGCGCAACTTCTCGTGCGACCGACCCCGGCAACGACGATGGCGAGGAACAGGAGAAGAAGCGCAATCGCTACGCCTTTGTTGCATGCGAAGTTCTAAGTTCCGACACCTGGTCCATCTATGAGGCTCTGGCAGAGAATCGCCAGTTGATACGTCAATTCTGGGACTTCCTCTCCCGCTCTGCCCCGCTCGATCCCCTCCAGGCGAGCTACTTTACCAAGGTCAATGAGTCTCTTTTCGAGAAAAAGACCGAAGACATGATGGAGCTCCTGATGAGCCTTCCCGATGCTGTCCCCAACCTTCTCAAGCATGTCGAGTGCCCCATGATTATGGATCTGTTGCTCAAGATTATTGCATTGGACCGCAACGATGGTGGCCAGGGTGTCGTAGAGGTGTGCCGTTCCTTCAAGTATTTGTTCATTGATCTGACTGACATGCGATTTACAGTGGTTGTACTCCAAAGACATCATCCCAGCCCTGCTTTCTTGCCTTGGCCCTGAAAACAACTGGGTTGTTCAGACTGCTGCTGGCGACTTTATCAAGGCCATCATCACCATCTCCGCCAACGCATCTCAGAATGAGCAACAATGCATTGGCCCAAACGAGCTGACGCGTCAGCTCGTTTCGAGAGAATGTGTTGAGCAGCTCATCGGGTACATGCTGGGCGGCGGCAACCCGCTGACTGTGGGTGTCGGCATCATCATCGAGGTGATTCGAAAGAATAACTCGGACTACGACCCTGACATGGGCACCGAGGCCTCTGCCGTCCCCTCCGGCCGCGATCCAATCTACCTAGGCACTCTTCTGCGCTTGTTTGCCGAGAACGTCCCCAAGTTCATGAGCTTGATTATGAATATTCCCTCGTGCAAGGACAAGATGAGTTCTACCTTTGGTGAGAAGCTGGAGCCTTTGGGCTTCGATCGATTTAAGACATGCGAACTCATGGCTGAGCTGCTGCACTGCAGTAACATGGGTCTACTGAACGAGCCCGGTTCCGAGGAGCTGATTGCGGTGCGGGACACGGAGCGGCAGCGGTTGCGCGTTGATGGCAAGCTTGCCCCCCTCAAGGAGGAAGATCCCCCCGCAGACGATTTGACGATGCGAAGAGCTGCTCCCGAGGAAGACCGACGTCTTGAAGTTACGAATGCTAACGACGATGGTTTTGAAGAGGTTGAGTCAAGCAAGGAGATGAGCGAGGATACATCCCACGAGTTTGTCAAGGCCGAGGTTCCTCCTCCTGCTTCAACGTCACTCATTGGCAAGGACGAAGACGACTTTGTGGATGAACCCCTTAGCCCTGTACAGCCAACTGTTGGAGGCGACAAGATCAAGTCTCAGTTTGAGGAGCCTGATCTCGTCGTCGCCCCCCTGTCGCCTACCAAGCCCAAGTCTGCTGAGGCTGTGTCTACGGACAATGCGGCCAAGCCGCCGACAGAAGACAAGAACGAGGAGAAGCTGGCTGCTATCTCACTTTCAGAGGACCCAAAGCCTCAAGGTGCCACCCTTGGCGAGTCTGCGGTCAAGGACGATACGTCCGACTCCTCCGTCACGCTGACGCCAGCTGCATCCGAACCCGATACTAAGACTGAATCCACAAGTGCTGATGCTCCTGCCAAGGTCCGAAGTCTCTCGCCCCGCCCTGAGGACCTACCGGCTCCCTTGTTCTCGGCCCCGCCCGCCCCCGAATCTGGGGCCGACCGACCTCCCCAGGCCGACAAGGTAGCCGCTGACCCTCAAGCGGGCCTTTCTGCAACTGGCGACACTTCGGTAACCGGCATCAAGGATGACAGCACAACTCTAGATCCGGTTTCGAGTCAAGAGCAAGCTTCGGGCCAGGTGCCAGCTGAACCTGTTGTTGGAGATTTCCTAAAGCAACAGTTTGTAGAGTATCGTGTCGTGCCGACAATTCTGGTAAGTCTAGCGCCCTCGTATGCGATGCAAAACTAACCCCTGTAGTCCTTCTTCTTTGCCTACCCTTGGAACAACTTCCTACACAACGTTGTATACGATATTGTCCAGCAGGTTTTCAACGGTCCCATGGATCGTAGCCACAACCCTAACCTGGCTGTCTCTCTTTTCGAGGCCGCAGACATCACCAGTGCCATCATCGATGGCCAGCAGGCCAGTGACGAATCACAAGCCAAGATCAAGACCCGTATGGGCTACATGGGCCACCTCACTCTGATCGCCGAGGAGGTTGTCAAGTTTACTGAGCGACACCCCCCTGAGTTGCTTTCCGAGACGGTTCTTGATCGGGTTATGAGCCAGAGATGGATCAACTACGTCGAGGGAGCGCTGGCAGAGACTCGGGAGAGAGACAATGCTATTCTTGGCGGCGTGCGACCAGAGGTTGCTATGGGCAACCGTGCCATGGGTGGCAGCGGACTCGGCGGCGGCCTGACTGGTCTGAGCGGAAACACGAGCAGCGGCTCCAATGCACTGGCTGAGGCCGGCCTTAACGGTGGCATGGAGGACAACCAGGACAGCGGAAACGGTATTGGCCCCTTCACGATCAGCGCCGGCACGTTGATGTCGGGCTTCGGCAGCAGCAGCGACGAGGAGGACGAGGAGGGTGATGGAGACGAGGAGGACGTCAATTCCGAGGTGAGTGGTGATTCCACTGAAGATGTCGGCGAAGCTACGGGTGTGGGCCCTCCTGGACAAACTGGTATTGTGGACTCTCCCGAAGATGTAATCATGGGCTCGCCTGACCCTGCACGGCCCATCTCCCAAGAGGATGCCGATCTGGTGGATGTGGTCATGGACTCCCCCCTGGACGCGGGTGACTCCGGAGCTGGGTCGCGGGAAACTGGACCTGCCACGGAGCAGCGGATCCAGGCAGAGCAGGTTGAAGACATTGCCAAGGCGTCGGGCAGCTCGTAGAGTGAGCAGACCCGTTCGCAGAGCGAAAATCAAGCGTGGGCAAGGAGTATTTGGGCCACGAGAGACGTGCAGTTTGACGACAGCCTGGCCTTTAATGATTTTGAGACGTTTGATGACGTTGACATTGATGATCTCGTCGAGGTATTGGCTAGGGTACACACGAGAAGATGATACCAGGCGTTGCAGGTTCGATAGGATGGAGGGAAACGGGGAAAGTGTCATGTATGCCTGGGTGGATGGACCCCTCAGGCTGGGTTATGTATAGAGCTGTCTGTACTCGGCAGAGAGGAGTACTTGTTAGGACGTGTACTGCATACGGCGGGGATGAAAGATGAAGATGAAATGGAACGGGGGTCATGCCGAGCTGTCAAAGTTTCTACAGGATGTCCATGCCACTGCTGGACCACATTTCTTTTAGTGTCACAGATGGGATACCCAAAGGCCCGAGGCTGACACTCGCTACAGTTCCGAGCCTACACTGACCCTCTAAACAACTCGGGCGGATCAATGGACCCGCCATCGATCCCTCCTCCTCCTCCTCCGCCTC
>JABFEV010001840.1:0-11192 GCA_013618395.1 Fusarium domesticum
AACAAGCAACAAGCAACAAGTAACCGTCATCATTGCAGAGAGAGCTAACGACGTCAATTCCGTCGGCCTTGGCAACTTGTACGTCGTCATTTGAGTTGGATATTCTCTACCCAACCTCTATCAACTTTATTCATCTTGTTGAAGCTGTCTCTTCTTTTGCAAACAGACTTTCTGCCACATATCTCCGACCGCCCCCCCCCACCCTACGATCCATTCATGGCAGACGTCACAGATCTACCTTTGAGCTATCGCCAGTGATCGACCCGCACCACCACCACTATTACAAGCAAAACAACGGATGACCTAGGTAGTCCGTCTATCCCTCTCGACATACCACTACTACCTTCAAAACCTACAGGTCTACGACAAATTGTCCTCTCCCTCGGCCCGTCGACATCACCTGCACCTCGAACTGCCTGCCACTCAACGTCGCTCACTCTTCTCATATTTAGCCTAGAAGCGGAGACAGAGCCATGGCAACGATCGAAAGCAGCAGCAGCAGCAGCAGCAGCAGCGCAAACACGGGGTTCAACAAGCTGTTGCCAAAGCCTATATCGTCCAAGCGCCTTCGACGCAAACAGGGTTACAACTCTGAAGCGCCAGGCCATGATGAATTTCCCGACGACTTTGGACGGTCGCAGCCAAGCTATAAGACACTAGAGAGCGACGGGAAACGCTCTAGAAGCCTGGCTGGTGACGAAGACGGAGACATGAGTTTGCGGTCCTACGAGTCCGATGATGAATCGTAAGTTCCACTATTTCAGCTCTTGTCTTGCTCTCACGACTGGTTTCTGCGCAATCCCCTTGCTCTATTCTATCTATACTGCATGCATCATTGCCACTTCATTTTCTTGTCATCTTGGACTCTATCTCCGCATTGCGCGTGGGAAATGGACTTTGGCTGGGTGTCCGATGGAGGCTGAAACCCCGTGTTCGGCCATCTGCGACACACGAAAGCTACCAAGTACCCGAGGAAGACCCAGAGCAGGATATGCCGGCTGGAAACAGCATAGATCCCTCATCTTTATGTGTGGGCGTATTTGCAAAACCAACCAAACTACCTAACCTGCCTCTTTTACCTGGGCTGAGCTACCTACCGACCAAGCAAGGTCCTGATCATAGCTTCCTTCTTTACTCGGAGATTTTGACCGCCTAAATCTAAAAACGCGCGTATACGAAAGCGCGTATACGCTCATGGAACCTTCAATGCTTCCCGTTATTTCTTTCCTCTCGTTTAACCTATTCCTTTCTCTGTGCCTACTCCTTACTTACTATCACTCTGTTACACACCATACCCACTTATCTGTTATCCACGTTTCTTTCCTCTCCCTTCCTTTCAAGATCCATATTTAAACGCACCCGCTCCTTTGCTGTCCGAGCTCCTTCGCTCGCTCGCCCGTTCTAACTGAGGCAACGTCACTTTTACTAGGTCCTTGATTCGTCCCGCGCCTCTTCCAACACACCCCTCTCAGATCGGTTACTTGACGACTTCATCCTCTGTTGTGCAAGCTACGCATTTGCCGGAATCTCAGTCCCTTATCGATATTGATTCCAACAGCAGCAATTCCAGGTCCTCGACCTTTCCACCGAAGCGCCCCGGCTCCACCGGCTCCAAAGAGCTCCGGAAGAACCGAAGTAAGACGGACCTTTTATCTGCCACCACCCAGAACCAGAACCGCCGCTCGCCTTCGCCGGCTGGTAAGCTCAAGGGCATTTTCAAGCCCAAAAGGAGCTCTACAAATACTCCGAGTCCCGAACGTCGACGATCCAGCGAGTCTCACCCACAGTCTCACCCACCGCCTCGGATCAGCCTCGAACAGCCCGTCATCAGTGTGGACCCTGATCCTCCCCACGCCCCGCCTGTCCTCGAGCGACCCGCCGCTGCTAAAACTGCTTCTCCAGAGAAGCGGTCCAGAGTTCAGCCAAAGCTCGATACCAGTGTTCCTCCTCAAACACCTCCAGGCGGTGGTCATCCTGCACCAGTCATTGTCAACACCCCGCCGACCCCTACCGAGTTCGTAAACACATCCAGGCAGTCGTCTCCTGACCAAAATTCACGTTGGAGTGTCCCGGGCAACAGCTCGAGCGCAAATGGCACATCTCCATCACGAAATATGAGCGCGCATAGAAGGAGTCAATCCGGTTCTATAAGCATTGGCCCAAGCAAACTTTCCAACATTGTTTCAGCTCCCTTGACGCCTACTCCCGAGAGTGGTGAGGCTACGCCCAATGCGAATATTACATCCGTGGGTTTCTTTTCGTCCATGTTCTCGGCTGCTCAAAGCGCCGCGAATACTCTGAGCAACAATATTCAGAATACCAACATTGGCATTGGCAATAACAACAAGATCCGTGGCTCGACACCCAACCTGCACGACACACAAGAGTACGTTGAAAGTCAGGATACAGACGAGCACAAGCCTACCGCAGCACAGATGGCAGATGTCAAGGAGCACAACCGAAAGTCGGCCGTGTCGACGATTGGCGCTGGTGAACTCAGTCTGAGCCAGCTAGGTCTCGCCGAGCCTGCCAGTTCTACCGCGCCTGTCAGCGCTGCAAGAGTTCTCCCCAGTATTGTCGATACCCGTGCTCGCTCCGAGTCAGCCCCTGTCGAGTCGCCTATCAGCCCCCAAGATTTCATTCCCGACGAACCAGTCAGTCGCCCCCATTCGCTCTACGATACGGCGAGCGGCGAGCGCACTCCCCCACGGGCCGAGTTCGAAGATAACAAAGGCGCTGGGCCGCAGCGCACCTCGAGCTTGCGAAGTGCATTAAAACAGTCCCACCGGAAACGAGGCAGCTCTGTCACTACTGGCACTACCATTGGAGCTGCAGTTATTGCTGCCAACAGCTCGCTAGCCCACCCCAACTTGAGCGCGCCAAAGTTGACTGGCTTCGCGGTTGCTAGCAAGAAGAGGAATCGGGACTTTCATGACTTGTTCAAGAGCGTTCCAGATGATGACTTCCTCATCGAGGATTATAGTTGCGCCTTGCAGAGAGAGATTCTTGCGCACGGTCGCCTGTATATCTCTGAGGGTCATCTCTGCTTTAGTAGCAATATTTTTGGTTGGACCACGACGCTCGTCATGAGCTTTGACGAGATAGTTTCAGTTGAGAAGCGAAGCACCGCACTTGTTTTCAAGAACGGTCTGATGATTTCGACCTTACATGCGAAACATGTTTTCGCCAGCTTTACCAGCCGGGATGCTACCTATGATCTGATTGTCAACATCTGGAAGCTGGGCCATCCGACTCTCAAGAGCACTTTGAACGGCGTCCGGTTGGATGGCACCGGCGGCGACAAGACAGAAAAGGTTGACAATGAGCCAATTGCGAACGACAATAGTCAGGGAGGGTCCGAGAGCGACGACGACNNACGACGACAGCGACGACGATGAAGAGGAGTACTACGACGAGGATGTGCATGAGGGGATGCACAATGCTAGCGTCAACGAGGGCAACGTGACTGATGCCGATGTAGAGAAGGCGGTATCGAGAAAGGCATCGGGAGCAGCTCCTTCCAACGGCGCAACACCTGAGGACGCGCCAGCAGCCACAGCAACAGTTGGTGACTTTCCCGGTCCAGTTGCGCATCCCCCTACAGACTGTGGTGATGCAGCGACGCACTACGATAAGGTGGTCGGCGACGACGTCATTGCAGCCCCCATGGGTAAGGTGTACAATCTGCTGTTTGGTGCCGCGTCTCCGGTATTCATGGGTCAGTGGTTGACCGGGGAGCAAAGGTGCACAGAGTTGCAAATGGAGGATAAGAAGGGCCTGAGCCTCGAAGACCGAACCAGAAGCTACTCTTACATCAAGCCTCTCAATGCTTCGATAGGGCCGAGGCAGACCAAGTGCATCGTCGTTGAGACGGTGGAGAAACTTGATTTTGAAAAGGCTGTCAATGTGATTATCTCTACTCAGACACCCGACGTTCCGAGCGGTAATGTATTTTGCGTCAAGACAAAGTATTGTCTCTCATGGGGCGAGGACAATGGTACTCGGCTGCAGATCAACTGCACGGTCGAATGGTCCGGCAAGAGTTGGCTAAAAAGTGAGTCCCATTTTCTTTTGAAAGGTATTGATGGTTGAAGGCGGCTATTAATCAAATGTAGGTCCTATCGAAAAGGGTGCCGGTGACGGACAAACACAGTACTGCAAAGATCTGTTCGCGGCTCTCAGGGCTGCAGTATCGTCCAAGCCCCAAGGTACTTCGCCGACTACTCTTACTACTAAGGGGAAGAGAAAGGGGAAGAAGGCCAGGATCGCACAGGCAACAACGGGTAGCGGAGAGGGCGGTAACACGTCAAAGCGTCCAGAGACCAAGAACTGGGGTCTCCTGGAACCAGTACGGGGAATCCTGGAGCCTCTTGCAGATATTTTCCAGCCACTGCTGACGGGCAACGTCATGTATGGCCTGTTGGTGGGCTTACTAGTAGCGACGTGGTTTGGATTCGGGTTCTCGCCTAGCCGAAACCCGCCTCCCTACGGGCATGACATGGGTATGTACCGGCCGGAGAGGATTGCTGCATACGAGGAGATGTGGCGGAGAGAAGACAGCGAGCTGTGGGAGTGGTTAGAGGAACGGGTCGGGATGGACAGACTGAACGATGGTCGATCCGGTAACCGAAAGAGAGCGATGGAGCCTAAGTCTGTCGAGGACAATCTTCGGGTATCTCGCATGGATGAGAAGGAGGTGGATGAAGCGATTCGGGTGACGGAGGAGAAGCTACGGGTACTCAAAGGGGTGATGGAGAAGAAGAGCAAGACGGGTAAATAAGCAGATCAGTCTGTGTGATGGATGGATGGATGGTATCTATCCATGTATAGCATTGTCCGTGTTTTACAGCTTCTAGCATAGCCAGCACAATCAGCCACTCTACGTTCTTTTGTTATTAATTCAGTTCATTACCATAGTCTTTTTTTTTTTTTTTTTGCATGGTCTAGAGGTGAGCATTCAGCTTGTGACTGGCGCCTTGCTATAAGGACTCTTCTCTTTAGGTTGGTATGTTCCTGCATGGATCTACGATGATCGACTTATATAACGGAAGTGTTAGCGGGGGGGGGCTTCCTCTATAGATAATCTTTCTACTTGTAGTTTGTAGTTGTATAATGAGGATAACTAAAGGCTGGAGGGCCTTGCGAACGAATGGGTTTGTATATTACACCCGTGTCTGCCCAAGTATACCTGTACTCGGCCTTATAGAGATTGAAACAATAGATGGTACTCAGGGGCCTCAGCTCCAACTCCAACGGAAGGAAGCAGGCTGGAGTTCAAATCCAAATGAACCAGGACCAACCAGTCCAGGATGGAAGACAGGAACGTATCAACAAGGAGAGCGAAGCAGGAACTTGGTACCTACTTCAGTAGTAAACATGGCCCTGGAAGTAACATGAGTTTTTCATACTAAACATCGACATTGGCGTCCAACATGAACCAACAAAGTCATCATTCGTCAACTGTCCTTGGCTGCGCGAATCCAACTGACGCAACACCCCTTACCCTTAGCCTATAACGTCACCAACAGGAGAGACAACCCCTCATTCATAAGCGGTACTCTCTGTGTGCCCTGGCGTGTGCCATGGTTACTCGGGCTTATTCATCTGCTTAGCTGGGCGTTTTTCTCTCTCTCCCTCTCTCTTCTTTCCGAACCAACCAAAACCTCCTGACCAGTTCGTTATTTTGGTGGCCTGGTCGCTGTCCGCCTTGTTGCCTAAGCCACTCGTCAAGGATGGGACCATCTATTGGCTATTGCGGGAGCTAGGGGGAGTGGCCCAGGGGGGGGGGAAGCTGTGGATGTGAGCGGAGCAGCCGTGGGATGGGAATGGCCTGTGATGGGTTTCCCTTCTGAGTGAGCTGTGCGAGCTGGAGCTGGATAGTGGACAATGGAGCACCCTGGAACAGTCAACAAGCTCCGACTTGAAACAACACGGATTACAACTATTACCAAGGAGGAACAGGGACAGCCGATGCCAAACTGTTTGTTCTGATTTCGATATGCGAATCTGACAGCCGATTCAAGATTTCCGATCTATCGCATCGGCCCATCGATTCACTAAGTAGCAGCCTACAACAGCATCAAACACCATGCTTTCATCAAGAAGTAAGCAGACAACCCAAGTCAACCCCCGTCAAACCCCGGCAATCGGGTCCACCACTCAGACAAGGCAAGGCCTCCACCAAGTCCTAGGCCATTGTGAGTCCTACATCCTCTTATTCGCCCTAGGACCTCGATCCGAGCTGCCTCCCGTTACTTGTTTCAGCTTTTCCTCAATGGAAGCTGGAGGGATTAAAGCAAAAACATCATGGCCATGAGTGGCGGATAAGGTCTACGGAACTGTCTCTCTCGCTCTTCAGTCTGGTTCATCCCTTTACTCGTATCACCCTTCAACTGCCGCGCTCTCTTTGTCTGTGACCGCTTGCAAGTCAGTCCCTGGGTTTTCTGGCTGACTGTCGAGTTACACCCCCGCCAGTACCTATGATAGGTAGTCTACCTGCTCTGCCTTGCTCTACAACTGGTGCATCATCACCACATCGGATTCCTTTCCAATCATGGAATCCAAGAAATGCCTGTCCCTGGATGGGACAAGCCCTTCGGCCCTACGGCGACCTACGCGGAGTTCAAGTCATCGATTGAGTCTTCGCCGCTCCAGCACTGAGTCTATAACTTCCGTTTCTGTCTCAGTCGTGTCGGACGGCGGCGAAGCATCGTCAACTGCTTGTGTGTAAGAGATGAATCCCTCAGTCCCTTTCTTAAAAACTCTCCCTTGACCCTGGTAGCTCACTGGTGTTTCAGAACCCGCGACACTTCTCGTGATGAATGTGCCCTCCATCGCTTCATCGTCTGGGCTGCAGTGAAGCGCAACGAATGCGACAAGATGACACCCGACGAGAAGCGGGAGTGTCCTCTGCTACGTTGCCGCAAGCGCTTTCCTAATCATGAACTAATGCTTCAACATCTATACACATGCGACCAACTTGCCGCCGGCGAGTACTGGTGTTACGACTGTGGGAAGGTCGAAGCCTTCAGTGACGCCAAGTGTAAGAAGTGTTTTGGTCACCCATCAAGAAGAAGGAAGATCGTGTCCATGGCCAAAAACTTCTTCAGGGATCTCGGCCATAAGTCCAAACACCCTGCTCTTCCAGATCTGGAGATCGACTCGGAAGATCCAGAGGCGCCGCCCAGCTATGAGTCCCTAGTAGAACGACCACGTGTCGAACTGCCGCTAAATGAGATCCACGAGATTGATTCTTCCGAGCTACCGTTATCAACCATCTTAGAAGGCATAGATGAGGCAGAAGCCACCCCGGCCTCGGCCTCGGTCCCTATCCAAACACCCGCCATGTCGTCGTTGCCTATCGTGCCTCTGCCTATTCATCCCGCCGAGCTGGAATCTAGTTCGACCCTCAACGAACCTCTAATCGACTGGAACATCTTGCCAGATACTGTGGCGCCCGTGAACCTCTTCAACCCCGACTGCCATGCCGTGACAGATCGACCCGTCCTCCAGCTATCTACCACCGGACTAGAGCAGTATCGGGCGCAGCAGAAGAGACGGAGCAAGATGCTAGCTCCTAGCTCATCGGTTCGAAGCACAGCAAGCACCAACAGCACTGACAGTACCAACAGCACCAACAGTACCAATACCGTGTCAACCACAGCGAGCTACAACATCTCGCCCATCTCTGCGTGGTCAGGACCCTGGGCGAGGGCAGCAGGCTTCGAATCTACTCTGACCTCGCCAGCGGACGACATCGTGAGCCCAGGAGGTTTTGTTCCAAGCAAACAGTTCGCTCATCCGCACAAGGCAACCGTGGCACAGGACTGGGGTACTTTCGACAACGAGGTGTCAGAGTCCTACCTATCGGAACTCCCCGCAGATATCCCCATGATGGATGCCTTGCCTGCCGATGACTCCCTGCAAGGCACTCTTGTGCTAGACCCTCAACCCTCTTTTACCTTTGACAATTCCCTACCGACAAACACAAACCTTCCACTTGAATCCGATCTTGCCCTGACCGATGGCAATGATATCATGGCGACGGCACCTCCTGCAATGGCTAAGCCCATGGTTGGCTACTGGACTAACCCACGTTCTCTCATCAGCTCTGCGTGGGATGCTCTGCAGATGCACGCCGACGCCTCGATGGCCAAGCTTGGACAGATGAGCAAGAATCAATTTGTCAATAAGTTGAGAAACATGTCGACAAGATCACTGGCAATGGACGGTATCGAAACACTGGTCGAGATACTCGAGGGCCGGCAACCTACCGAACCTGTCAAACTTTTGTGCTTTGTCCATCTCATCTACTGTTTCTCCTTGGTTGTTCACGAACAGGACGCTCCCAGCCGCTGGTCGGATCTTTTTGGTCAAGCGATGTCGTACAGTACCTGGTTCCGTCGTCAAGATCGTCAGCTCTACATTCAGATTATTGATGCTCTCTGGAAACCTGTCGGAATGACTGAAGCGGAAGTCATCAGCTTGGTACGAGCCAAGACCTCTCCTTCGGTATCAAGGACATCAAGTCTCAAAGGCAAGAAGCGTGAGACTAAGTCTTCCACTCAGTCAAGCGGTGACTCGCTGGCGTTTGTCGCCCAGTATTTCTTGGACCAGTTCGAACATTCTGTTGTAAATTCGATCAACGAACCTGAGATTCAGTCTTCAGATCTGTATATCCAACATCTCAGCGACCCGACCACGATGATGCATGGTGACTCATCGTTCGCTGATACTGTTAACTTCATGCTCAGGCACAAATTCCAGCGATACGTTCATGTTCCCGGCGTTGCTACTGGCTTGAATGATATTGTCCACCGAATTGACTCGAATTTCGTGTCTACGCCGCGCCGGTTGGAGCTTGAGCTCATGCATATAGGAAAGGTGAGTCGAGAGCTTTCAACACTACTTTGGTCGCGCTAGGTTACTGACTCGGCGGCATAGCTGTATCTACCGTCCGATATGTACTTTGGTAGCTTCATCCAACATGTCCGCACGCAAATGGATTCGTTATATAGCCAGCAAGTGCCAGGTTCTATTGCACGGTCGACTTATTATCGGCAAGGTGCCAAGCTCATCGAGACGATCATTCACCCGGAGGTCCAGTTGATGCAGACAGATACAGTAGCCAAGGATACCGCTCCAGGAGGAATAGCAATTGATGCTCTGGACAATTTCATCAAAGCTATAACCCCATGCGCGGATGGATTTGGCTTGACTTCGTTTGAAGCATTTGACTCAGAACCGCCGATCGACTTCGCTAGCACCATGACTGATGTAATGATCGACCCCTACAAACTGAGTAGCCCTCAGTTTCTACCAACTCCTTCAGCCTCCACATCTGTAAGTGGACCTTCTACGACCGCAACCTCACAGTCATCACCCGCTCTTGCGACGTCAACATCGACCAATGCCGCCAAGACGGAATCTGTGAATTGCTGTGCTATTTGTGGTTATCGACCAAAGGGCGATCCTCGCTGGTTTGGAGGCAGTATGGCAAAGCACAAGAAGTTGCAGCATGCGCCAACACCACCCAAGATTTACCAGTGTCCGTATCCAGGATGTACAAGCCAGTACAAGAATCGACCGGACAATTTGCGACAACACCAGATAGAGAAGGGACATTTCGTGGACGGCCAAGATGTCGGTCGACGACCAAGTAAAAGAAAGAAGACGGAGGAGTCGTAGGCCAGGGATGATTGGGACCAGAGATGATTGGGACCAGATGTGAATGCTGATATACCCAATGTTTGTTGTGGGTATATGTACATGAGAATTTGACGAGGGAGTGTGTGACCTTGTTGGGATCTTTTTGGTCTCTATTTTCCTCTCATTTTGAGACAACTAGTATAGATTTCGTGACGGATACGGACGGCGTTTGATATTGTTCTAGGCAAAGGTTTTTTTTTTTTTTTTTGGAAAGATACCACACTCAGTATGGGAGGATGGCCGGAGCGGGAACTGGATTAATACTCGCTGGCTCGACTAGCATGCGAAGGCGCGCAGATAATAGAGCTGCATTGATTTGTTAGTTGTGAATTGACTGACGTGAACATACTGCCCAAGTGCATACATGCAAACGCTCTCAAATAACACAACGACTAACGGTAGATGCATGGGGGGTGCAGGGTAATTCTGCAGTACATGAGGGCTAACGTTGTTTTAAATGCGGACTGAAACTGAATTAGAAACAGACTCGATAATGTTTCAGGCCCACGTATACTACGACTGTATGATAGGTACTGTTTGTAATTTCAACGGCAAAGGTGTACTGCGTAGTGATTGTACTTGACCGAGAAGATCGAATAGAGGCTATTGTATAGAAAGCTTGTGACGCCATTATTAGATCTGAGGCTCTTGGATCTCATATTAAAGTTTATTATGTCTTTTTCCAGACCCGTAAGAGGGAAGGACCAAATTAGAAGGGAAGGCCGACGCCTTCTTTACGAGAGTTAACGCATAAAATTCAATGCATGTCGTCACTCTTTTACCTAGTACGTGTTATTATAAGCCCAGCTGAGCCCATTACTATACAGCTGCGAGCATTGCAGGACAACACGAGCTGCGAGTAGAAGAAATCTAACAAACGTATGAGTTGAACGCAGTCAAAAGAAGAGGCAGCCATGATGCTCAGTCAGCAATACTTCCAGTGCTTGGTAGTTTGTCCCTTGAGATTATGACAGGCATCCAAAAACAGAGGATTGGCCATCGAACTAGGCCCAAGTCAGAGTGCCACTCAGAAGCCGAACCAGTAGCAAGGAGAGCTCTGTTCTTTTCGCCCGCCCCCCGACGCCTCTGTGCCCAATGAAACGGCCAATCATATCGTGATAAGGTTTCTTCAGTGTCATCTACCCCCCATAATAACGAGTCCAAAAACATCCAAACAATCAAATACACACACCTTGCACCTGCCCACTCCCTCCTTCCCATCATTTCCTAATTTTCTCCCCTCTCTCCCACTTCTATCCTTACGTCGTGACTTCTTCCAAAGGTGTGCACTCAGAGAAAAAGAAAACAGGAAAGAAGAAACACATAAAATCCACCTGCCAGAAGGCCGCCCCTCCTCTCTTTCCCACCACCTTGAAGTTAGGCAAGCGTCACCCACTCCCATAACTGTTACCTTTCCTCCTTCTACACCCCTTGATAGACTCGCATAGCTGAACCATACATCTGCCCTTGCTACAGTGGAAGGT
>JABFEV010001853.1:0-13742 GCA_013618395.1 Fusarium domesticum
CCCCCCCCCCATCATGACAACTCCATCTTGAACAACCTTTCCTTTTTCACAATGTAATAACTCAGTATATTCACACGATAAACGTCCCCCTTTCGTATTTTTTTTTTTCCTTTTCATGACTGATTCTAGTCATGCGGGTCTCGCCCCCGCGACGGTAGAGTCCATCGCCGGTCTCAGCGCAGGGACTATAGCGACATTGGTAGTTCATCCTCTCGACATTGTCAAGACTCGCATGCAGAGTATGTTTTTTTCTCGCGTCTTTTGTGTTGTACATCTCAGCTAATGAAGTGAACAGTCTATCGCAGTTCCACCCCGCAAGCTATCCGCCCGACGACCGTTTCCCTTCTCCGATCCATGACTTCCAATCCTAAACCTCTCGCCTCGCTTTACCGCGGCCTTACACCCAATCTCGTCGGCAACGCCTCCAGCTGGGCTTTCTTCTTCTTCTTCAAGTCCCGATTCGAGCTCGCGATCTCCCAGTGGCGTCATAGACCGGATGGTCGTCCCACGCCTGTGGATTACTTTGTCGCAAGCGCTCTGGCCGGCGCCTCGACCACGGCGCTGACAAACCCGATCTGGGTCCTCAAGACGCGCATGGTCTCGTCTGATCGCGGCGCTCAGGGCGCGTATCCTTCTATGCTGGCGGGCGCGAGGTCTATTCTCGCTACGGAGGGAATCAGTGGTCTATACCGCGGACTGGGCGTATCACTCATCGGCGTGTCCCATGGCGCTGTTCAGTTCGCCGTGTACGAGCCCGCGAAGCGATGGTATCGCACGCGCCGGCACCAGAAGCACGGAATCCAAGACACAGCTCCCCTTACAACCGAAGCCACGGTCGCGCTGTCAAGCGTAGCCAAACTAGTCGCTGGCGCTGTGACGTATCCCTATCAGGTGCTGAGGAGCCGATTACAGAACTACGAGGCCGACCAGAGATTTGGGAGAGGCATCAGGGGTGTTGTCGCGAGAGTCTGGACGGAGGAGGGTCCGAGAGGATTCTATCGTGGTCTGGTGCCCGGCGTAGTGAGGGTTATGCCAGCGACGTGGGTGACGTTTTTGGTGTACGAGAATGTGAAGCATTACCTACCACTCTGGGTTGGGGGTAGGGAGAAATAAATTGTTTGTTCGTACGATGTAGGAACATGATGGGTTGGGTTAAGGAGTTAGCGACATGTAGATATAATAAGATTCATCTGTCTTTGTTTTGTTTCTCTTTACTCCATGGCCAGTGCCAGTTCTCGATGTCACATGTCTCATCAACATCTGCCTACACAGGAAGTCACAAACAAGACAGACACCTACTTGAATGTATCGTGTAAGCCTGAGTGACAATGCCCGCCAAAACTACCTTCAAATCGAGGCTACCCTGTAGCGTCCCGTGGCCACACTCGACGCTCCAGATATATTCACAAGCAACTCTAGCAAAATAACATTGAATTAGAACTTAAATTCTCAAACTGAGCCATTGAATTCCTAGGCTTGCTCTATTCATTCACACCATCATCCCCCAACATTGTATCAACTCTCGCCGTATTAGCAAACAAGTTACGTTACCCATCACCAAAAAACCCCATTCATCACCACCGTTCTTCACCCATCCAACTTACAACTCATCACCAAGAAAAAGAGCCGAAAACAACAACAACTACTACTACTCCGTTCCCCAGTTTAAACTCCTTCGATCCGAACACTGACACTTAACGGCTCCAAAGATCACTTAGAAAATTCCCCAATCATCTACTCCGATACTCCCGATGTCCAGCATCAGTCACACCACACAACGCCCGAAGTCTTCCGATCTCACCCGCTTTCTCAATCCCTCCCCTTTCAACACCACAGACCGTGGAAAATATCCCCTGTTGAGGAACCGCTTCGCTTCACATCTCTTCATATTAGATCGTGACGGGTACAGCACGCCCCCCTCATCTGCCACGCGAAGAACCCTAGACCTCGCATGCTATCCGCAATTTGGCGGAACTTTCTACGCTGCTTCGTCCTTGTCCTTGCCCTTGCACTGTTCCTCCGCCTTGACACAATTCCCCAACCTCTCTCGCGGCTCTTGAACGTTGCGACGCACACACCCCTCTTTGGTCATCGCGCTCTTCAACAACGCTGAGAATCATTCCATCCCCGCGGCACGGCCAAGAGCCATGACCATCGGGCCCCAGGGTATGCCGGGTGCCCGTCTCCAGACGGAGACCCTTGCTGAGCTCAACCTCGGTGTCACACACGGACCTGAATAGAAGGCACCTGCCATGAGCCGCGAACCAGCCTGAGTTCTTCCTCTAGTTCCCATAATGAAACCAGGGCAATGTGTGAAGATGAGAAGCCAAAAGGATGAAATTTGAGCTCAAGGGCTTGTAGTTGAAAACCACCTCCAGGGGAAGAACCGCTCGGCGAGAACTTTCTGCGCCTTTCCATGCATCGGCATTGCAACTTATCACACAAAGAACAAGGCATGCAAGCATCTTGCTCGAAAATGGTGGCCAGGGAACTGCCCCTTGACCCAAGTGACCCTTGTGAACGTGTCAGGACATTCGTCTTGTCGAAAACACAAGGCAGGCCTCGCCATTATCCTGCCACGACGCTGAATCCTCCAGCTCTTGGTATGTAAGCATCAGGAACTTTCCTGGCACACTATGAGGAGTCAACGAAACACTGGGCCCTCGAGAATCGTGATTGAACTCCTTGCTCCCCAGAGAAGAGCTCCATGATGCCCCAAGACAAGACGAGCGTCGAGAATGAGTAAGGCCCAGTATCTTCCAGAATTGCATGCTCTTTACGAACCCAAAAGATTGATCATGGCAAAAGGATGAAACGGGACTTGGAAAAGACTCCATCTCCCATATACATGAATCTGCCAATCTCGTGCTGTCGCGGACGGCGTTGCCTAAAAGTGGCATTACTGCCGACCTTGAAAGGAGAGAAATTGCGAACAGACGGGACGAGCCGACGTGCTAATGGCATCCTTTGCTTGTCAAGCATCTTGGTTCCAGGGCACCATTCATTCACACAATCATACATGTTGTACATGGTAGCGGTATGGTTGTGACCACGTTTCCCCACGGGCACTGTGACAGGAGCAGTGAGCTTCAGGTTACTACCCAGATTCTCAGGGTGAGTACAGTACATACCTTGTGCAGTGGGATCCTGGAATAGGATGGACTGGACGAGGGAATTGTCATTGGCGAAGGAAAGGGGAACCAGGTACCAGAACAAGGCCTCCCACACTCCTTGGATTCCCCGTCAGACTGATCAGTCTCGATGGTGGATTAAAACCAGGATCGTGGGAATCGGAGACGTCAGGCCTGTAAAGAGACAAGAGGATATATCACATATTACAGCAGGTCCTGGGAAGAGAGCTGAGATCCTCGAGACCGACGGTCTGGGAAGATGCAGGAGAGAAGTGACGAGGACGAATCGCTTCTCCTGAGCAATCACCGATGGATCTTTAAGGTAAAAAGTGGGCGTCGGGACTTGCAGAAGGATCCTCGAAGCGCGCGATGTTACCTCAGCGCTTGGCCCAATACCCTGGTTCGATGGGTCCATCGACTGCCACAAGCTCCATAACCACCATCTTCAATCGCATCGCGACCATTTTGTACAAAAGTCGTGATCTTCTCGCCGTCCTGAACCGAGCCTTCTTGGATGCTCAACATGTTTAAAATCGCGCAGCCAGCCGCTGCTGCGCCAGATCCAAAAAGAAACCACCAACGCAGCCGAGGATAAGAACCCTTGCGGTTTGCGCGCCTTGACAGCCACACTGATGACTCCTTCACAAGGAAGTAGACTGGAACAGAGGAGAGAGAAAACAACTTTCAAAGTTTCGGAAAATGATGTTCTCTCAAGTGGTTGAAAACATGGCTGCTTCCACCTGCACAAGACGTAGGTATTCGAGGGTGTCTACATAGACAAATGGACAGTCCCTTGCGTCCCCTCAATATTGTAGCCGTAACAGTTCCCACATCAGAGAAGCTTTATCTTGCATCATAGAGATGCACAGTTCAGAAAGGGAAAGGAAAGAAAAGGGTGTTGCCCATCAAACGTGGCCGAAGATTTTCGGACACTCCCTCCCATGTTTGTTCGCTGACGATTTTTGTCGCATCTCACAAAGAGCTTTATTGTTCTAGAGAAGAATAGAGGTTTTGATGAGTATTTTGCTTGTGGATTGCTGGATTGGTTTGGGTGGGATGTGCTCCGCGGGCTTGGATAAGATGCTGCGCATCATCGTCAGTAATTTGTGTGCCTGGTGAGGCTTCGATAGTATTACCATGGAGCTGGATCCGACAAAGCAATGTGGCCGGCCCTACTGGAACTATCGCCGCTCATCTCCTCGAGGCCTTATTTCCTGCTGATGGCGATAACAAGAAGCGCGCATAGCCACTCAACCCCGTTCCGCCTTGTTAAAGCGTGGGGTGTGGGTACAGGGCGAAGACGGTACAGACAAGGCTTCTGATCATCCTTCCCGCACTCTGTATGTGGTAACATCTATGGCCTGGGGCTGAGGTGACGTTGCGTTTCCCTTCAGCATCTAGGGCCTAGAAATAGCAGTAGGATCGGTGCGTCGCCAGTTGTGCGGCACAACTACGCAAGAGCCACGATTTTGCCTGTAGTTGTAACTGATGTTGGTCATTTGGTCGTCGGTGTTTCACCCTGGTCGGATGAGACTGGACGCCCCCTCCATCTGATTTGGATTTGCTACTGTGGCGGGGGAATGTGAGAAGTGATTGAAGCGAGCAGCAACACCAGAATTGAAACTTGGGATCTCTAGTTGGAGGGGCCCGAAGTGTTAGGCCCGCCCCCTGCCAGGATGGTTGATCGAGAATTGGAGGGACAGCAAAGAGAGAAGAGAGAAGATGTCGCATAACGATGTCGATTTAGCTTTTCTCCATCATGCAAAGCGTCCCTCAAGAGATGGGTTGTGATGCATGGTCCTGTCGATGAGATTCGATCGGATAATCACATCTTGAAGTGTGGCGTGCAATCATGTCTTCCCCTGATGGATGGCGAAAGGGCATAATAGGCTTGAACCTGTTTGTCTCTGGTGTACGGATGATGCTATGGTCAGAGACAGATGAGGCTAGTGATGTTGGACGTTGTTTGGATTTACATAGTAGGTTGAAGGAGCGACGCAACACCCTTTTCGTTTGTTCCGTCACTCTGGGTGCTCCAAGGCTTCCGAGAAGTCTATCCCTTCCCATCCCGTCCCCTCCAGGTCTGGCGATTCGTGACATTTCGGTGAGTGGGTTGCGAGATCCAGGATCGTCCCGGTGCACGATGGGGGATGCGGGGACATGGGAGTGTTGCGCTGAGCAAGGGGAGGGGATGAGATCTAGCAAGCCAATGAACGGGGTGCTCGTTGGGCGGTGATGGATGGTGCGTGACACCAATGGTTCAACCATTTTGGCGGCATCGTTTGTGTAGCCATTCAGACCACCTGGTTACCTCCAAGATCCATGATAACGTTTAGCCCAAGGGCCCGGTGTCAGATCCAGTACCAGCCTGGGTTCGTGGGTGTCGTCACCACATCATCAAGCAGTGCCATGCCAATGACTGCCAGCCGTGGTGCCTTTTCATTTTTGTTTAGGCATTCTGGGCTTGCAGGTTATCTCGGGTGCGCTGAAGACCTATCATCTCTGGGTTGCATCAAGCACGGTGGTAGAATTGCCTGGGTCCGTGGTTCAGGATAGAACTTACCGACACAATACGCAATGTGCATGGGTATGTTGGATCGTTGGTTGGAAACAAACATGTCTGTCCAGGACTGGGGTTGCTCCCTGTTCTCAGCTAGATGTATTCTCATGTGTATGTACGGAGTAGTACCACCTCCATCACATCGAGGTAACTGTGGGATAGGCGCTGGAGAGATAACAGTGAATGCGTACAGGGAGGGTGCGAGCATGTCTGCGTGCATCTGAGCGAGCCGTCTCGTCGGGCCTTGAGGTCTGTGTGGTTACAGTAGCGTAGGAAGCGTCTTTGTCGGGTTGAAAGAGATCGATCTGTGTGACCCGACTCCTTTAATATTAATGATGTGGTATTAGATCCATGTGGTAAGGGCAGGTGCGGCCTGCGAATGGCATCTTTCCAGTGGCTTCTGTTCCTTCCGATGCACCAACCCAGCCAAAAACGTCTGTGTGTTACCGTGCTGTTGGGTTCCATGTTCAGCAGGAACCACTGCACCAACGTAGCCAGCGCCAGCCAGCACCTTGGGTTAAAAGATTGAGAATATCCCCGTCGGCTTGATTGTGTAACACGGGCATGGGCCTTTCTTTTTCAATATATGCCTAGTACGCATGTACGCCCAGACTCTACGGCCCATCTATCCCGTTGGCAATTAAACCACTTCTTTTTCTCTTTTCTCTCTTGAACGACCCCGGCAATTGATGAACACAAGGCATTTGCTTTTTTCTTCTTCTTTTTTTCTTTTCTTTTTTTCAATTCAGTTTCGCTCTGTCTTACTTCGCCTTCGTTTCCACCAAGAACTGAACGGGGTCAAGGTGTGCGATATGATATATCATTAGATATCTGTAACCGGGAATCTCAAGTTTGCCTGAACTAGGTTCATCTGATTCTTTAGACACGATACGATGTCTCTTATGGGTAAGAATCGCAATCGGTGTCAAGACGACGAACAGCAAGAAGAATACGGCACGTAAGCAATCCGGGTAGTTTAAGGTCCTAATAGAACTTGATATGCATATCCGTATGTCGATGACCTGAAGTTGAAACTCTCGATTCAGAAAAGACTTGGTAATTGAACAATTTAGATGATTGAATGACGATTGAATCCAGATACTTGTGATTTTGTGGCTTTTTTCCTGTGCAAATGAACAAGTTCACGCAGGCACTTCACCCTGACTCTTGTAAAACACTGTTTGTTGTACAACACAAGAGCCAGGCATTCATCACAGGCTCTCCCAATGGAACGGGTCGCGGGCGATTGCCCCTACCCCACACACACCCTTATTCTTCACTGTTTTTGTTTCACAGCATTCGCGCCTGGCACGCCTGTTAAATCATCCCCCTCCCGATGTTTGGGTCTTTCTCCTAAAACGTAGATCCCGTTCCAGGCCCTGCGAAGGGGGTACGGCGGAAACTAAACGTTTGGATTCAGATGAAAGAAATAGATATGGCAAGAAAAATGAAATGAAGTAAAATCAACCAGCCCAGAAACGAGCCCCGCCAACTCCTAAGTTAGTTGAAACAAGCGAAGACAACGGAAAGGAAAAGGGGGCAAAACCATTCTATCAACAGCCCTCTCACAAGTTAGAGCCAGACCAAAAAGCAATATCGCGCGTGACATGGACAACGGCCCCAGATTTAACCGCTCTGCCGCCCGCGTTTTCCGCCCAGACCGTCCGTTTGTACCGTCCCACGCCGTTTTGTTTCTACTGGATACTAACATTGATTAAGACATGAACCGTTTTTGAATGCCAAGTCCATTTTCACCAAAGAAGTATCATCCCCTCGGGCTTAAGTTAAAATTCGAACTCAGGATTTCCATAGAGTATCTACTTTTTCTCGCCAGATACCCGTCATACGTAAAAAGAATTACCCGATAGGAAAGGTCCCCTGGTAAACCGCGTAATGACTGGTAATAATACCACCTAGTCAATACCATGACCCTTACCTAAGTTACCTCCTCCCCCCTTGCCTGTGGGTGGACCTGGGTAACGTGAGAAATGCCCCAAATTGACATAATAGTATCCATGGTACTAATATGTAGAGAAACCATTGGTTAGTGCCAACGACGGTAAGTTGAGGCGGATCTCATTCCCCGGTTCCCACTCCCTTTTCCCCCGTCCATGTGAGGAGAGTCCCCATCTGTCGGATGAACCATGTTAGGGTGGGATATTTGACGTCGTGCAAACCTTTCAAAAAATTTATAATGAGACAAGGGATCAAGTCCTTGATGGCTGGAACCATGAAGCTTTCGTCAACATCGCTGCAAGGGGTTCTGGACCGGACTAGGTACGATAGATGATGATGTCCTTTAATATGAAACAGTGTAGGGTTGATTATCTAACACAGTGAATTAGGGGGGTTATGAGAGAAGAGGCGTGGAATGGGCGAGGCTGGGGTGTTTGCGATATTGATCCAAGCCTCGCTTGATACTCTGCTTTGGAATCTAGCATCGCAACGGCATATTTGACTCAGATAGAACATGAGGACACTGTACTATGTAAACTGCCATATACTTAACACAAGACCAGAGACCAACCGTCATGAACACAAAAAAAAAGAAGAAGAAAAAAGCCATCCAACGTCACCGCCCAAGCTAGTATAACCACCAGTCCCCGCCCCCCCGCCTTGCACCTCACGATCCTGCACATACCCTATATTTCTCACTCGCTGTTCAAGCAAGGCGCAAAAAAAACAGTCAGTCAGAGAAAAAGCTCTCACCTGACGAGTCGCATCAGCACGAGATTCCCGAAACAGCAACACTCATCTGTAAACAGCCCTTGTCTCCCCCTCCCCTCTCATGGAGAGTGTTCAGGTGAGGATCTTGATATGGGTGAATATAAAGAATGTGACATGTCGCGACCAGATCCGGCTGCCCGGTCTTAGAAAGGCGTGGGGGAGACACCACACATCAGTACTACGTAAGATAACGAAGCCCTTGTGTTACATTGAAATGACTACTATGTATTACAAGTCCTACCCGTATTGTGAGTATTGTGAAAATAGCAATGGTAGAAATTAAGAGCCCACGCTTTCTCGATCTGACTTGTTCATCAAGCCCCTATCAATTCACAAAAACGAGTATAATTCTTATTACTAGTAGTGTCTACTAGTACCCAACGTGGTCGGGGGTCTTACTAATCTCACTTGAATTGTGTTCATCTAGGGGTCAGCTCATGTCGTTGTTCCTGCCCCCCCCCCGGTCTTGTGGTTTTGAGACATAGCCTAAAAGTGTGCCTTCATTAGAGACCCATGGAAAATACATAATCCAAAATATAGTGTCGTGTTTACAAAACAAATGGAATCCGCAGTTTACTTTCACTTCGGAATGGGAAACTGCACTTCTGATAAAGAAGTCTTTAGTAATAACCTGGAAATGCTTGGTTCACACATATCACTCAGCGGACATCCATCGACCTCTCCTTTGTTATCATCGGTCGGATAACGCGCTGCCTCCTTCTCTCACGCACACACAAAAAGCCAGGGCTAACACTACGCTGAAGATCGTCATCGCAGGGACGACTGAGCCAGGGGTGGTAGAACACAAGCAAGATGGACCAGGGTGTTGGACCCGACACGATGGTGTAAAGAGCACCGACCTGATGGTGGCCTCGACTTTTCTCCTCATTTTTTTTTTTGAAAGAGGGGGATAAGTGGATGTTAGACAAACGCCTTCAAGCCAAGGATTCAAGGTGGAAGAGCTAGGACAGAACCGCCGTCGACGGCGCAAACTAAAGCCGAGCCGACGTCCCGCCCCGCTAGGAAGAGAAAGAGAGAAGTGGACGGACTGGTTTGCCCGGAAAGTCTGTCACAAGGCTAATTCGCGGAGGGGGAAAACCTAGAGAAATTGGGGCGGTCCCTGCTCGTAGCCAGACGGATAGGAGATGAGAAAAGAAGTAAAATAGGAAAGTAGAAAAGAAGGAAATGGGCCAAAGACGGGGTCAGCCGCTGACAGTTCAGGGGTTCATCTTTCGCCAACGGTTACCTTAGTTAGTCTATAACGTTACCGATTGAGCTTCCGTTTCCCACCGGGCTTCCTCTCAATGGTGCTCGGGGAATGTCAAGGGCTTCGGTCGTCGAAACGCCGAAACGCCGGCCAAGGTTGTCAACGTTAACAAACAGACAAGTCAAGTCAGAGAAGCGCTCGTGACCACAACTAATCCCTGGACATTCCTCTGCCATGACCATCAGCTGCCCACTGCCAGAAGCACTGATGGGAACCCGGAGGCTGGGACAATGGAGAGGGAGCAGGGTGCACCAACTGGCCAATTCTTGACAGTTTGCTGTCGAGCAAATTTTTGGTGTGAACGGTGACCGCCGGGAACATAAGGAATGAAGAATTTTCGCCTCCAGCTTTCTCGTTGAAGCGCACTTTGCGGATCCGAGAGAGAGGGATCAAAGACCGACCCCCTTGCCTACAAGGACTGGGTCTAGGTGATTGTTGGTGACGGGAGAGAAAGAGGAGCCGGGTTAAGAAAACGCGGAACAAGTGTATGGAGAAGAATACGCGGTAGCAAGCACACACACACACACACACACACACAGCCCGGCAGTTTGCTCGTCTGGTGCCACAACTAATTCCGGTTCCGAGCCAAAACGGACCGGGATGCTGGCTTGTTAGATGAGGAGGGATATGAAAAAGATGACGAATGAGTCAAGACTTTTGTTTGTCACAAAGCTGACCATGAAGAGGAAGGAGAGGACGGAGAGGAAGAAAAGGAAGAAGAAGAAGAAGAAGAATAAGAAGGAGATGAAAAAAGAAAAAGAATAAGAAGAAGAAGAAAATACGAGAGATCTTGATGCAGAGAAAAAGTAAAAGATGGAGAAAGAAAGACAGAGAACAACGTGAGAAGAAGGCATAGAGAAGCAGAATGGAAGGGGAAAAAGAGACCACTTGACCAAATTAACCAAACAGAAGAAAGCAAATAGAATACAAAGGATGAAAAGGGAAGAAAAGCAAAACAAAGTAGAATGAGAAGAAAAAAACACGGGGTTCCCTTACCGTCCGTTTAGCCACTTACATACTCCCCGAATCCATCATCTTCTTCCCTCATGATGGAGTTTTTCTCTCATTCGAATTCTGGTCCGGCTCTTGCTTCTTCAATTCTCGTGCAAGGAAAGCTTCACACGCCCCCCTCTTCAACAACGTATGAGTGTGGATATTCTGTCCAAATCTCCAATGGTAGGTAATAACTCAGCTCATAGAAAAGAGAAAGGGAATTGACATGTCTCTTATTTCTTTCTCTAGCGGGGAACAAGGAAAATTAAACATGGCACCAGGTCAAGATGAATATAATTTACAAGAGAATAACACGCATACATGCAGTAATCACTTGATGGGTTGACAGATACATACAACTACTAGAAGCCTCTTTTCTTTTCTTTTTCTTCTTCTTTTCCTCCTGGAATTTCTTCATATCCCCTGCATGTGCCTGCGTCATATCAGCCCAGCCAGGTACGAAGAAGTTCTCAACGGCTTGAGCGACCAATCTTGTTTCTTTGCCTCCTTCGTTTCCAAGGATAACAGATCTCCCTTTCATTAATTGACCCCCTCCTCTATGTTTAAGACCCTTGGAGTAGAGAAGAAGAAGAAAAAGAAAAAAAAAAGACCAAGCAAAAACACGGGAAAAATAAAAGAGAGGCGGAAGCGAGCGAGACAGGGCGGAGAAGCGGAGGACAAGTGGAGGAGAAGTGGTGGGTAAAAAGAAATTATATGGGATTTAATAATAACAAAAGACTTTGTTGTGACATGGTTATTTTACATGAGGTTTACATAGTAACTTGCATATGGTTGTAAGTCGAGCAAGGAGCTAAATAGCAGAAAAGGTACAGTTATTCTGATGCAGTCAATCCCGTCAGGTGAGGGTGATGAGGCTCGTAAGAAGACGAGAACAAAAAGCACAGGACAAGTAGGGGTGCGTGTGCGCGTGCATTTGCAGCAGCCGACGAGGGGGAGTGAGGGGAGAGGAAGAATTTCGGGATTTAGAAGGGTCGCTCATGATTGGTTCGTCAGTCTCGGGAGTTTGACGATGCCGCTCTGTTCTCAATGTGTAAGCCGTTTATGCATGCACCGACCGTGTTGATAGTACAACATGTAGAAAACATCAGGACGATGAATATCAGAAATTCGGGCCAGGCTCAAAATAACAAAGAGCTGATATCAATTCCCCTGTGATGGAAATGAGTAGGCAGTAAGCATTACAACCAGTTTATGATTGCTGTTCCGACAATGGCGTCCAGGTATAGAGTGGAAATGGAAAACCATACGTTCAATCCATCAAGACGTACTACACGATACGCAGTACTAGAACTTGACGTCTTTGTAGAATCCATATTCCAGTCCTGCATCGTCAGTCCTGTATTTTCAGGGCTGGAACATCATCTGCCTCATTCCTACCCAGGGTGTCATCGTCGCCCGTCACGAGATTTGCTCAAGGAAGTGGAGGAAGCACTTCCTTCCATCATTATCACCAACAAAACTCAGCTCATCTCATTTGGATCCTCATCAGGGGTTTGAAAAGGTCATGGCCTAGATTTGAAAACTCGCCTGGGATCGTGGGGCGTTTCTACAACTATACGCAAACCCTTCCTTTCCCACATGATGTACAACTAGGTCTCTCAAGACGAAAACTGCCGCCCGGAATAGCCCAGGTCTTGCGTGACTCCCTTCCAGAACGTTGAGGACCCGTCTTTTTATCATGACCTTCACCTGCTTCCAAGGCCTACTGCGGGGCCATGCAATTCCCGGTATTCGACGCAGAGAATAACACGGGTGATTGTAAAGTAGTCATGGGCATGTCATTCGTCTCATTCCGATCAATAGAAACCTCCAATGCGGTGCGCCGTGCCTTGCATGAAGAGAACAAAATAAATACGTTGGAGAGAGCCCCGCTCCCCGGGAGCTGAGACAAGAAAAGATGGTGCCATGAGACCCGTTTGGGGTCTCAATGGAGGCAAGAAAATTTTCTTTGATCGTCAAGTGCGTACAGATCGAATGATGTTGAAGTCCGGCTGCCCACTGTTGACTTGTGACAGACATGGGACTCTTCTCTTTCTTTGGTGTATGTAAACCCATATTTCAATGCGCGCTGCTGTCTGCCCTCAAACTGCCTAGCCAGAAAATGTTGGCAAGGAAAAGGAAAAGAAAATCACAACTGTTTGGCCCCCCCACCCCACTGAATTCAATTGTTCCTGGGGCTGCCATCCACCACTGTCCCACAAAGACCCCTGGAGCAAGAGACACCCTGGTCTGCCACCCGTCTGAGCGAGCCTCCAACTGCCCGTGGCCTTGATGAAGACAGTGAGCTATTGAGAAAGTCAAGTAGAGAATATACTGCTGATCGGGGCAGCTGCTCAACTCTGGAGCTTGACAGGCCTGTTTGACAGCCTTCCATCTCCGATATTCTACCCTCTCCCATAACGATTCAAACAAAGATATTGGTCTTTAATTTCAACCCGTCAGAAACCATGTCTTTTGTACCTTGTTTAAAGTAGAGTGTCCAATCAGCCGAGGGATCGCCCATTCATCCAGACTTCTGGGAATTTGGTGTCGTCGTTTTGACCGGGGGGGCCGCCCTCCTGGACTGTCACGCGTTTGCAAGGTTATTGATCGTGGTCGCTTGCAGAGTCGTTTCTGGGTAATAATAGTAGCATGTCTCTCTACACATAGCGGCATGATACCTCGCGTGAGAAGCTCATGGGTTTCTCTCATTTGATGCCCCAGCCAAGCCTCCTGGTCATCATTCCTATTCTTTGTTGGTTCTCATCAATCCGCCATGATCCTCTCATACATGGCCACTCTTGATGATGGATGTTGTGATTTTTTTTTCGTAACTAAATATCCACTGATACCCCGATTTCTACCATCAATTCGCGGTTGTTGCCCGACCCTGAGGGCTATTCTCAACACATGCCCGGAACTGACGCCGCTCAAGGTCCCCGTTCCGTCCTCGTGTGGAGGGGGTTTCCCGGTCCAGTCCACAGCTTCACGGCAGTTAAGAACGGTGGGCGTCTAGGTTTCTCTGCCACTGCGGTCTTGCTCTCCCGCTGCGTCATGGCGGTAC
>JABFEV010001865.1:0-20998 GCA_013618395.1 Fusarium domesticum
CCCCGGCGTTGGCGCGGTGGATGTGTCAATGCATCACATCTCATCATAGCGCTATCAATCCCACCGCTCTACTTGAAAATCATCGAGGCTGGAAGGGTTGCCCAGTGGCTGTATGTGGTCGGGTTTATGCTGACACGACAGCTATAAAATGAAATTACACAGACCTCGGTCAGGGTTATAAAAGCCCAACATAACGTATCGCTCGCTGACCTGACGTACCCGAAAACCCGACGTAGTCTGCAGTTGTTGCCCAAAGCTATTGTCGGCATTCGTATGACCGTGAGGAATAACTTAAATGGCTCCGTTAACTCGGCGTTATTCCGTGGTCTCGTGTCACGATGTGTTGATATGTGTAAAACTTGTTTGCATATCCGGAACATGTTTAAAAAAATGCTTCACAAATGCCGAACTAGCTGGTGCAGCTCGTCCGCACCACCCTACCCTGCTCACCATCATCCCGAATAAACTTGTGGGGCATCCATACGCACAACCTGGTCGTATGTCGTCGAGAGGGCGATCAAGAGGTCACGAATTGTGTCCATGATAGATTTCCTGTAGTGTGTTCAAGGGTCCGAAACCATGCAATTCTTTTTTCATTGCTAATCGATCGGTCTCTATGACCGAAAATCGGGTGTCGACGTTCCAGTTCGTCAACTCGTAGTGTAGGCACGAAATCCATGTCCCCCCCATACACCAGACCGAAAAGCAAAGCCGTTTCCTTTCTCGCTAAAGCCAACTCCTTAAACCTCAGCAATCTCACGAAGTCGTCGCAGGGTCGATCGCATGGCAGCAGCAGCGGGGGTGCTAAACAGATGTTAGTCTTCCATCGAGGTCCAATGCTTTGGATCGTATGAGAGGGAACGCACGAGACGGTGTAAGCACCACCGGCGACGGTGCGCTTGCAAGACTTGCAGTCCCAGATACCGGTAGCCTGTCGTCGGACGGTAACCTTTCCGCAGAAAGTGCAGGTGTACTTGGCGTGCTGGGTGATTTCCATCTTCTTCACCTGCTTTCGCAGGGAGGCACCGTAGCTGTATGACGACTTGGTCAGTTGCTGATTCTTGATCGTGTCGACTCCTCTGTGATGTGTTCCCAACTCCTGGTCCCAAAAGTCTGTCACGACCGTCCTTGCCGCCGATGTTCTACCATGGTCGACAGAAAGATTCGTCTCTTGTCACTATATGCACACGTGACAGGTTGAGGTCGTGACAGGGGATCCAGGTCGCAGGAGTGTGGAAGTCGTCCTCGAGATTCGTCGATAGAGTGAGTGATTGTAGGTCGTGAGACTTACCGAGTACCATATTTACCGCTGTGACAAGATTAGCACTTCGACTTGACAATAATTATTGAGCTGTAGGTATACGCACGTAACGCCGACCTTCTTTGTTCGCTTGGCCATCTTGAAGAGTTATGTGTGGGACGTCTTGGGGAGGATGAAGACGGGAAGATGGACGAGCGGAGGGTGTAGTTGCTCGACTGCGGTTGAGAGGCTGACACACAAAAAGTGCTAGAAACTTGGACTTGTGATTTCTCTTAGGGCAAGCACGTGAGGGGGAAGCGAATTGGATCCACCAACTTGGAATTTTATCGTTCTTGTAAGAATACTTTAATTGGGGGTAGTGAGGGAAAAATTTCGGCAAAACTACTGGCTAAGGACGGTTCCCTTGAACTCATGTCATACCGTCGTTGTCTGAAACATGATTCATGACATTGTTCTGACATTGGCTGCAACTCTTCTGTAACCAAGCTGTGTTGGTAAGCCTGCAAATCCTTGACGGTTTGAAAGCTCGTGCGGGTGTAGAAACTATGATTGTTTGCTTCAATTACCAAGATGTGTTGTCTTTCTTGTGTTGCTATAATCACAAGCGGACTAGTGAATAGTGTTGCACTCGCTGCCTTTCCAACTTTTTTTTCTTTTCTTTTGACCTCCAAGCATACATAGATAGAGCAACAAGGTGCTGGCCGATGTGGTGATGCAGCTGGAACTTGCCCCCTGCTTGGCGGGTTGGCCCGAGTGGGCCGCTTTGTATGACGGGACGGGTTCATGACCAGGTTTGGAAGGCAAAAGCAGCCATGTGTCGCACTGCTTAATCATATCATTCTCCCCTTTCATCTTCGTCAAGTCGTTCGTAGTCACGTTTGATAATCGAGCTGCACTCTTGCTGAGTGACTGTTACGATCACCATGTCTCTCACAAAGGAGCAAAACCGCCGGTACGACATGGTCGTCTTTGGCGCAACAGGTAGGCCAGCACTGAAAGCTCAATCCAAAATATGTGATGATGAAGCTTCTAATATAAATCACAACCCTAGGTTATACTGGTAAATGGACCGCCGAGTACATCACAACTCACATGCCTACTGATTTGAAATGGGCTGTTGCTGGTCGCTCAGAGTCGAGGATTCAGGCTGTTGTGGACGAATGCACAAAATTGAATCCCGATCGTCTTCCTCCTGGTAAAGCCTAGCCCACCTTTCCAGATACACAAGCCCCTATATCAACTGTAATCGGGTTACGTGATAATAGAGCGTATTGACCAGGGATACAGCCATTGAGATTGCCAACTTGAACGACAACGACTTGAGTGCTCTTGCACAAAAGACTCGTGTTTTTCTAAGCACCGTAGGCCCATACGCACTCTATGGAGAGCATGCTTTCAAGGCATGCGCTGAGGCTGGTACACACTATGTTGATGTTACGGGCGAGGTTGTTTGGGTTTCCAAGATGATCAACAAGTATGAGTCGACTGCCAAAAAGACTGGTGCGATCATGATTCCTCAAGCTGGAGTCGAGTCAAGCCCACCCGACCTGGCTACTTGGCTTCTTGCTAAAACTCTCCGTACTGAACTGGGAGTCAAGACTAAAGATGTTGTAATGTCGCTGTATCACATCAGGTAAAGTGGCACCACGCAAGACATATGTGCCGACACTTGTGGCTGACGATTACTACAGCTCGACCCCTTCGGGAGGAACTCTCAACACAGCACTCTCGCTTTTTGACGTGTTCTCATTGAGAGAGGTCCGAGACGCAAGCAGCGCATATGCGTTATCTCCAATTCCTCACCCAGAGCCTGCGAGACCGAAGAATACCATTTTCCAGACAATCTTTGGGGCTCGTAGCGTTCCAAATCTGGGTATGCAGACAACATCGTTCATGGGCAGTACTGACATTGCGGTTGTTGAGCGCACATGGGGTCTGCTGTCTGAGACGCCTTCGAGGAAAGATGAGTTCTATGGCCCCCGTTTCACCTGGGTGGAATACTACAAAGCTCGTAACTGGCTTCACGGAGTGGTCATCCACTGGTTTTTGATCATCGGATTCCTGCTCCTCATCTCGTTTTCCCCGCTGAGAACGTTCATCAAGAAGCTTGTCGTCCAGCCAGGGGAGGGATCTCAGAGAGAGGCGACCGAAAAGCAAGAGCTTGAGTACCGAGGAGTCGCTTACCCAGACTCTCAAAAGGCCGCTGGAAAGATTGCTTCCAGCCGTACATGGTACCGTGGTGGCACATACTACCGTAAGTGTTCAACTTGACGAAAAATTAAACAATGGGTTTACTAATCATTGCGTTCGCAGTCACGGGAATGCTTCTTGTTGAGGCTGCTGCCACCATTCTGGAAGACGATGTTCAGCTCCCCGGAGGAGTTTACACGCCAGCATGTCTGGGACAAGGCCTCATTGACAGGCTGCACAAGTCTGGCCTGAAGTTTGAAGTCAAGATTGTTGATGCTTGAAGCTCAATAGGGTTGTGCAAGACGACGGAATGTTGAATAAGCAAGATAGCTATGCAGCATGTAGAATAAAAATGAGTTAGTTTAAGCGGCATGGTCTCTGTTCAAAAAGAGAAAGAACAAACCCGTCCCCGCAGTAGCTCCGGGCAGGCATATATTCTGCTAGTTGTAAATCTGATGCTGGATGGCCTCAGCCAGTGGGCTTCTTTCCATGCTTCCATGGTTCTGTTGGGGCAGTCGCTTCAAGGTGACGGATGCTTTTTAGTGGGCCTCGCAGCTGTCCATTGCAACCAATTGACCGGAAATTGGAGAAAACCTCGGGCAAGAGGACGTCATCAACAGTCACTTCTTTGCCTGGTCCAAACGCCCTGAACCTTGAAGCTTTCTCGCTAGGCTCGTCAGAACCAACAACCACACTTTTGTTATCAAGCGCAGTACCTTTTCATCATCCATCGTCGTATCGGTTTCCGAATTTCTTATTTGAACGTCCTCTTGGAAGGGAGTCATGCGAACTTTTTACCACGACTGCATGTGATTTCTGGATTCATTCTTGTTTCAGCCAGAACGACCTCTCAACTGTGCGAACCCAACCAATTCAAACCGACATGGAGTCTCAGACCACACATGGCAATGCGACTCCTAGCGAGGCCACGCCTTTGCTGCCCACCGCCGAGACTCGTCCCAAGGGAACGCGCAGTGTAACTTTCAGCGACAATCCTGTCACCAAAACGTTTGAGCCCAGGAGCCAGCAATTGCATACACGAAACTCTCACCATGCGACTGGTCGCCCCAGCTCTGCCGGCGGAGGCCCTGCGCCTCCTATGCTATCGGCTTTGAACAACAAACTCAGAAGACGCAGTAGCCAGGGCACAGTACCTGCCGTTGCGCATCTGGCCGTTGGACCTAAGCTTGGCCCTCAGAGGAGCACGAAGAAGACGGAGAAGCTCAAGCTTCTACCCAACCCCGACCTAGACAATGACGAGCAAGATGAGGAGAGCGGCAGAGATGTCTACTCTCAGTATACCCGGATCAAAGATCCTACCGCGCGTAGAGATGCGGCCCGATTGGGCAAGGCAGACCGCGATCGATTGCCCCGTGTAACGGCGTACTGTACCGCGAACCGATACGAAACGGACGGTCTCATAAGGTTCCTCAAGGGCCGAGGCAAGACAAGAGGCGCCAATCCCAAGCTCATCGACGAGTGTATCTACACGCCGTACAAATACCCGCCAAAGGGCCCTCGCAGCCGTAGTCGCGATCCAGTTCAAAACTACGAAAGACGACACTCAACAGGCGGTGACGCCATTGATGCACCACCTGAGATGAGTGATCTCATTGACATGCATTCGAACGAAGCAGAAGCGGACTCTCATCATGAATCAGAACACGGTCATGAGAATGGTTCCTCAATGGAATCCGCCATTGAAGATGACATCCACCCTCTGACTGCAAACGACCCCGACTTTGATATCCAGATCCACACTCCTGAAGTGTACCTCTTTGACTATGGAGTTGTAGTCATATGGGGCATGACTGGGAGCGAGGAAGCCAGATTTTTGAAAGAGATAGCTAAGTTCGAGGTGGAAAAGTTGGCACCGGACGACGTCGAGACAGAGCTGTTTAACTTTTATTACACCAAAGACTATCAAGCTCGCATCTACAACGACTTTATCACATTACGCGATAAGACCAACTACATGACCAAGCTAGCCATTTCTCATGCGCTGGCACAAAGTGTCAAGGTGAGTGACATCCTTTATGGATACTCTCGCAATAGGCCTTGCTAACTAATGGCAGACTTCATTATTCGAAGAACTCATTGCATCAACTGTTGATACATGCAAAGACATACCCACGCAAATCGCTCTCACGGGCAAGATTGCCCTCAGGCGGTCACAGATCAACATGCAAATCGGAGAACTATTCATCCTGCGCATCAACATCCATCTCAACGGCTCAGTGCTTGACACGCCGGAACTCTTCTGGGTGGAACCTCAGCTAGAACCCGTGTATCAGGCTGTCAGGAGCTATCTCGAGATGGATCAGCGAGTCGGTCTCTTGACAGAACGTCTCGATGTCATTGCTGATCTGCTAGCCGTACTCAAAGGAGAGCTCAGTCACGGCCACGGCGAGAAGCTGGAGTGGATTGGTGAGTCCATTATGCCCTGGGCTGCTTTAGGTTCATATCAGAAGCAAAATACAGCTAACATGCCTCGACAGTCATCATCCTCATCGCCGCAGAGATTCTTGTAGCAGGTATAAATATCGTGGTGGATCTATATGTGGGCGAGTAGATGTCTGCAGAGAATCGCAAAGTCGTTGCTAATCTTTTTGGCCTGGCGCAAGTCATCATTGGAGTTGGCTGAACATGGCTTGTCTCTTGCTTGAATTCAGTCAGGGGAGAATCAAGTTTTTTTTACTCCTTTCTTCTTCCACATTCCAACTTAGGGAGTTGCTTGGCGTTTTCATACATAAAAAGTAATAGACAGACAACTTCGCGGTAAATGCTCAAGAAGAGGAGGCTCGCGGAGGGTTCGTCTTTCGTCTTATTCTACAACCTCTTTTATCTTGTAAGAAAAGAGAAACCCTTTCCGCCCTGCAAACAGTGAAGAAAACAATGTCGTGTCCCTGTCAAGTTTTTGCGGGATGACTTGATGGCCGACTGTAGTGTACATGCGATAAATGAAACCATCCCACCATAACGCCTCTCCTGAACCACAACCGCTTCACGAACCTCACCAACCCAGAGGTAATGTGCTTGATTAGTCGTCGTTCTTTTCACCCGCTTGGGTATCTTGATCCTCGGTATCCTCGCCCATCTCGACATCCTCATCCTGTGTCGCAGACTTGTTCTCCTCGGGCTTGTCAGCGTTGTCGTTCTTGTCATCAACGTCGACGTCGTCCTTATCGTCATCCTTCTTATCCTCGGACACAGGAGTCTCCTTGGGCTCGGACGTCTTCGCCTTTGTCTGCTGTTGTTCAAATCTGGCGTGAAACTCGTCTTGCTCGGCATCGGACAACTCCTTCCACTTCTTGAGGAGTTCATCATCGATGCTGAAGTCAACGTCGACATCTGCGTCATCATCCTTGTGCTTGGCCTCGAGGGTTGGCCGGGTCTCGTCGCAGTAGAGCTCAAAAGCATTGGCGGGATGTGTTGACTTGGATACACCGTTGGCGCGAGAGTTCTTGGAGCCAGCTTCGGGGGGTTGAGAGAATGTCTCGGAATTGGGCGAGCCAGGTTGGTTAGTGGCGGCTGCCTTGGAGTCAGCATCGGGCAGCGCAGACTTTCGATGGCCCCTCTTCGTGCGGAGAGGCTTGTCTTTGGGCTTTCGGGGGTTAGCAGCTGGTTCATCGGGGACTGTAAAGTGGTCGATCTATCACAAGGGAGATGTTAAGGTCAATATGGTTGAAAGTTGCGAGTTGAATTAATGGTCGAAAGGCGCAAGAAAGGGTTCATGGAGGAGGGAGACGCGCCGGGTTGAAAAGGGAATTGAGAAATTTTGGGTAATGTGAAGCATCTCGGGAGACGAGGTGGTGTGGGAAGGTAAATGTAATGGGAGGAAACGTACGGTTGGAGGAGGGCTCGGGCTTCCATCAGAGTCTTCGACATTTGCACTTGTGCGCTTGGCGAGCTGCTCGAGCAAGAATGCGCGCTCAATGCGCAGCTTCTCGACCTGTCTCTTGATACGAGCTAGACGGAGACGTGCGGCATCATTGGCGTCTTCAACCTCGTTGGTGCGGTTCTTGAGTTGTACGCATTTTCGTCGATAGGCCTCCTCGACGGATGGAGGCAGAGTAGAAGGGATGGCTGTCGGACGAGGAGGAGGAGCAGAGTCAGCTTCGGGGGCTTTGCGTTTGAGGGTGATTGGCATGATGGCGAGAGTGAGTAGCCTGGCGGCCGATTGACGACAGCGATAGTAAAGCGCGACAATGAATGTAGGTCTACGATGCGATGCGATGTGGGGAATAGAAAAGGAAGATGAAGTGGCAGACGAGCGCGATGGAATGAGGAAATTGAGGTTGTGCAAGGGAGAGGTTCGGTCTTGACTTGGTCGCAGCCTCAGATTTAATGTTGGAACCCGGACGTGCATTTGTTCGGACCTACGACAGGAGACAAACGGGAGCTGAAGGCTGAAGGCTGAAGGCTAGAGGCTGAAGGGGGAATCCACAACAAACAAAACAATTCAACTTACCTGGCATGACAATAAAGCTTTATGCGACGCAGATATATAAAGATATGAGTGGTAGTAATAAGATAAGGGTTTGATCTTTTTTCCCCCTCTGCTATTGGCGCATGCGAATAAATTGACGATGCACGAATATTGCGATGGCTCAGGTACTGAAAAGAACGAGAGGGCTGTAGGCGGCCAACGGAATGGTTGAAGAGGGTGTTAGAAGGAGGAGAAAATTGGCCAAAATGACAAATGGGAATGAACACAGGCTTCAATTATTGTTGAATAATTATCGGAATTTTCTCATAAGAACGACCAAGAAAACGATATGGAGTTGTTGTGAATAAAAAGTAAGAATAGAGGGATAAACCAACCAAGAAGTTGATCGCGAGGCCACCACAAGCATCAAAACATGCGCCTTAGGGGAAGAGCTGCTCCAATTGGTAATGGTGTTGCTCTGTATTACTTGACTTGATCACCCACAGCCACAGATCAGTCATGCACAGCCACATACAACGAGGCTGGAACTCAGGGGACTTGCCCCTCCTTCCTCCCTCCTCACATTGGGACGGACTCGCCCGCATAATACCTACTATGTACGGAGTATGTAAGGTGTCGTCTTCACGGGGCAGGAAGCTTCAGAAGCAATCGGTACGTACCTACCCACTAAAAGTCCACCGCCCAAGATTTTCTGACTGAGCCCGTTTGGTGGGATATTGTCAAGCTAGAGAAAGCAGTCGAAATCTCCATCCCCTTTGAACTACCTCTTGTAAACTTGAGAACGAGACCCCATCACCAACTCGACTTCTCGTGACCCCTTGGATCCAGCCACACCAGTCCTCGTCGCCCATAGTGCGCAGTGGCAGTATCAACAATGTCACTCAACATCCCAAACGCCCCCAACGCGGGCCTATTCAAGCAGGGCTACAACAAGTATGCCTGGAATATCCCCTCCATTCTTATCCTTATTCCACCACTGCTGCATCACCACGCCCCTCCTCATGACAGTTGGGCAGCTCCCCGCCTTTGCCTTTGCCTTTGCCTTTGCCTTTGCCCTTGCCCTTGTCTCTCAGCATTTGCCTCAAAGCATCACTCTCCATCACTCATGACAGAAACTACTAGCTAACACTTCCTCTCTCCTCCTCACAGCTACGACTCTGAAGATGGCGCCGTCCTCCGCAACATCGATGCCTGCCGAGCCATCGCATCCACCGTCCAGACATCCCTCGGTCCCTACGGCCGCAATAAGGTCGTCATTAACCATCTGCAAAAGATGATCATCACCTCTGATGCTGCCACCATCCTCCGCGAACTCGATGTCGTCCACCCCGCCGCCAAGCTCCTCGTCATGGCCAGCCAGCAGCAAGAAGCTGAGATGGGCGATGCCACAAACTTTGTCATTGTCCTCGCCGGTGAGCTGCTCCGAAAAGCCGAGGACCTGTTACGCATGGGTCTCAAGACCTCTGACATCGTCATCGGTTACGAAAAGGCCCAAAAGTTTGCTTTCGACACACTCGAGGAGCTCGCCGTCGACAAGGTTGAGGATCTGCGCGATCAGGAAGAGCTCAGCAAGGCCATTAGCACCGTTGTTGCCAGCAAGCAGAACGGCAACGAGATCTTCCTCGCCGACCTCGTCGCCGAGGCTGTCCTTGCTGTTCTCCCCAAGAACCCCGCCAACTTCAACGTCGACAACATCCGCGTCGTCAAGATCATGGGTGGAAGCCTCGAGCAGAGCAGGGTTGTCAAGGGTATGGTTTTCCCCAAGGAGCCTGATGGTTCCGTCAAGAAGGCCAGCCACGCCAAGGTCGGCGTTTACACCTGCCCCATCGATGCTAGCCAGACCGAGACCAAGGGTACCGTTCTACTTCACAACGCTCAGGAGATGATGGACTTCACCACGGGCGAGGAGTCTCAGCTCGAGACCTCCATCAAGGAGCTTCACGACTCTGGTCTCCGCGTCGTCATCTGTGGCGACCGAGTTGGTGATCTGGCCATGCACTACCTGAACCGTTACGGCATCCTGTGTATCCGAATTCTCAGCAAATTTGAGCTTCGAAGAGTCTGCCGCGTTGTTGGTGCTACCCCCTTGGCTCGGTTAGGTGCCCCTATGCCCGATGAAATGGGCAGCATCGATGTTGTTGAGACTCTCGAGATCGGTGGTGACCGAGTAACCGTTTTCCGACAAGAAGACGAGGTTACCAGAACCGCCACTCTGGTCCTTCGTGGCGCTACTCAGAACCACCTCGATGATGTTGAGCGAGCTGTTGACGATGGTGTCAATGTCGTCAAAGCTATTACCCGAGACCCCCGACTGGTCCCCGGTGCTGGTGCCACAGAGATTGAGCTTGTCGAGAGGATACAGGCCCACGGCGACAAGACTCCTGGTCTGAGCCAATATGCCATCAAGAAGTATGCCGAGGCCTTCGAGGTTGTGCCCCGTACCATTGCCGAGAGTGCTGGTCTGGATGCCACCGAGGTCCTGAGTAGATTGTATGCTGCCCACCACAACAAGGAGGAGTGGGACACTGGTGTTGATATCGAGGTGAGTAGATGGTTCCTGGCCCCTAACTGACCAACAGAGCATTGCTGACCTGAATCAAGAACGACGACAACACTGGCATCCTTGACGCTAAGGATGAGGGTATCCTCGATCTTCTCATCTCCAAGCAATGGGCAATCAAGCTCGCTACCGAAGCTGCCCGAACAGTCCTGTCGGTTGATCAGATCATCGTGGCACGACAGGCCGGCGGGCCGAAGCCTCCAGGCCCCAACCCCGTAAGCTCTTCTTCTCCCTGAAAAAGACAGGTTTCCGTACACGAGGCACTAACGTGGATTTTACTTCTAGGGCTGGGATGAGGACTAAACGAGTTATGATTTGCTGACGAAATGGTGAATGGAAGATAGTCTGATGTGTTGGAATAGAGGAAAAGTTTTACGCTCTCCTAGAGCCACGCATGAGTAGATATCCAGATGGATGCACAAAAATACATCCGCAAGGCGTTAAAGCTATCTATCCATTATTTCTGAAGGCTCTCTCTTTCCTTTTCACAAATGAAATCTTTTCAATCAGTGTTTGTCCCACCATTTCGGGTTGATATATTGCATGTTTCAAAAGATGCACCGAAAAGGTTTGTAGAACAGCGTGACACAAGTACTCTAATTCCATGTTCACTTCCATAGACGCAAGGCAGGGATTCAAAATGCATATAACGGGCAATACTAGTCTATTGAGCTAGAAAACTGCAGGTATCATGATGTGAAGCATGACTATGAATAATCGAGTTGCATGGACAAACGAGGCCTCAAGCACTGGGCATAACCCAAGGTCAGCTAATACATGAAGAGTATCATACATTAAGAGATAAAATGACACAGCAGGTGGTCTATATCGTGAAGTCGTTTCAAGCTCTAGGCGTTTGTTTATTTAAAAACAACATAACCCCCCTTTATATCATCAACTCCAGTAATCAAAAAAGCTCTCATCGCCCAACAATTCAAGCCGTGATAATTAAGTAGTCTTGCCCATGCGTACAAGTGGCCGGAGCGTGTGTGCAAAGCAAAGCAGAAACGACCAAAAAGTCTAGTGAGTTATATACTAAAAAAGACTTAAAGATATGTATGGGTATAGATGGGTAATGGCCCCCCTTACGGGTTCTTCATTGTGAAAAGGTATGTGATAATAACGAGGTATCCGCATTCAAAACAAATCCAAGAGATGCGACCAACAAGAACCACGCAGGAATACATGTTCAAGGATGGTACGAGGGAGCATCAAGGTGATGAAGTCGTTCGTCATCAGTCGTAAGTCAAGATCGGTCATCCAGACGCCAACGCCGCGCCGTCAAAGCAAACTGGTAAATTCCAGAGTCAAGATTGCCGCGCGGGTTCTTTTAAGTCTCCTCCATAATTCCACCCTCGCCGCCGCCCTCCTCACGCCACTCTCGGCTCTTTTCTGTCAGTGGCTTCACCCCGCCGACTCGTCCGGCCCACAGTCCCTCGATGGGAGTACGGAAGGTAAAGGCACGCTGGGAGCTAATGACTCCAATCGCTTGCAGGACAGCTTTACGACTGTCGCGGCCAAACACAGCCGGGTGGTTCATCCACTCCAAGCTGCTTTCGAGCTCGGCATCAAGAGCGGCAACTGTGTGGGCATCGATGCCAGCACCAAGGCCCAGGCCATCGTTTGAACGGCTACGGCCAAGCTGTGATGAAGGGAAGCCATTCACGGCGGACGAGGTAGCCGATGTCGGGGGTGACGGGCTGCGTTTACGGTCGGGAGTCATCGCCAAGCCAGGCGAGGTCTCATTGGCCGGGTGTGGCGTTGAAGGCTGCGACTTGTTCATGGGAGGAATAGGAGGAAGGCCTCCCTTTCCTAATCCTTTGAGAATGGACCGAGTCTCTTTAAGGAGAGTGTGTGCACGGTCATGTTGACCGCGGCTCACTAGAGTGAGAGCCCGAGTGAGCATGTCCGAGGTGAGCAGTTCCATACGACGCTGGACGATACTTGGGTGAGGAGGAATAGGAGGCGAGTTCTGCCACGGCTTCTTGGCACCACCACTAGAAGGAAGCATTGTGATTGCAAGAAGGGATGGTCTAGGCATGTGAGTGACAGTGCCTTCACGCAGAATATCACCCCAGGATAGATCGGCCTGAATTAGAGGCACCTCCTCGACTGACACGGCCCTCTCAGCATCGTTATCCATCGATCCGCCCAGCGCCTCAAGTCCCGAGACAATGTTGTCCCAGGGATCCTGAGGCAGTTGTTCCTGGGAGGTGTTGTCAGGAAGGATGACAAGCTGGACAAGAATATCACGCTTGTCACCAAATCTGAGGTCACCCAAAGAGGCTTCAGCGTCTCGGCCGGTGGCCCTCTTGGTAATCTGCAGCGCACCGCTGATCTTGTGGAACTTGGCCGGCGAGCCCTCGGGGAGCTTCAGTTTGAGCTTGACGTTTTGATGAGATAGGGTCTGCATGCTTCCGACACAGCCTGCGAGACATTCTCGGAGCATCATCCAGTCCTTGACATAGGTATACGATGCCTTGGTCCTGGTCGAGAGCTCGATCATCGTGTCAGGCTTGTGGGTCATTCCAAGGCCGAAGGAGTGGACAGTAATCTTGGCTGCTTCAGCCCTTGATACGACAAAGTCGACACTGTCAGCATCCGACGTGGATGCGTCGCTAATGAGCATGATGGATGCGATCGGGTTATTGTGCTTTCGTTGCATGAGCAAGTCCATGGCAACGTTGGCACCCTCAACAACATCTGCACGGTGGCTCTTTTGGCCAACGGGCTTAACGGAGGCCAAAACGTTGCTCCAGCCGGGCCAGGCCTTGGTGGTCATACCAACAATGGGAACACCGCCGCCTCCCGAGCCGAAAGTGACGAGACCCATGCGGTCCCGCTCGCCAAGCGTGCTGACCATGAACCGCAGAGCATCGCGAACCAGGTTGATCTTGACACCCTGCATGGAAGAGGAGATGGGAACCACGACCACCACATCGATAGGGACGTGGACCGAGTTTGATAAGACAGGGCTCTTGGGGAAGTTGGTATACTCGGTAGGCGCCGTGGTGGCAGACCTGGCACCACCCCAGGACGAGGCAACAGAAGACACCCTTTGAGGGCGGTATCGCTGCCACTCGAGCTCTTCGTCAGTTTCCGACTCGCCGCGCTCATAATCGGAGCCCCGGACAGGAGACGTCTCGACGGCATTGAGGTCCAGTAGAGCCTGCTGCCACAGCTTGAGCTGGTTTCGGTTCTCGAATCGCAGATGGAACTGAGGTAACTCAGCGACGGACAAGTTGAGCGTGAGTATGTTCTCGTCGATCATGCCGGTCTCCGACACCTCGTTGAGATGCTTCTTGATCAGAATAGAGCCCTTGAGAGTACAGCGGGTCGTTTTGCGAGGTGCGCCATTCTCGTCCCACTGTTGAGCCAGATGAGGGGGAATCTTCTTCTCCTTGACGCAGATAAGCATCTCAGCAAAGAGGAAGCACTCTAGCTCCTGCCATGACACCTTGTCTTTGCCCACACGGAGTGTACCGTACAACCTCAGTTTGCCAAATCTGCTGAAGTCCAGACCGTGCCAGTTATCGACACGGCTACGAAGGCTCTCGGTCATCTCTTCTAATACATTGGCGGATTCATATGGGAAGAATCGCGGCGCACTTCGGGCAGGAGACGGCGGTCGTCCATAGGATTCCTCTACGCGGTTGCTCACAGGAGGCGGCTGAGGGACCGGAACACCCAAATCCTCAGGGTCCGGCTTCCATTTGTTATCAGGAACCTCGACCGTGACCAGGCAGGTGAGAGTTTGTTGCTGTCGTGATCTGTTGAGGGTGGGGAACTCTGAGCGGACAGTGACGATAGGTGAGGGAATAGGGTTGCGAGTCATGCCACGAGGGCTGGCAGGTGTTGTCTCCATGGCCTGAACGTCGTAGTCGTGTCGCCGGGGAGGACCGCTCTGGGTTGTTTCAGGGTAGCCTCCAGAAGATGCGACTCCTGTTGCCTCGCTGTCACTTCGGGCATGTCGAGAAGGCCCATACCGATCCGATAGAGGGGCATCACGGCTGTCTCTCAAACTACCCCGGGCAATACTCTCGCGGGCAATACTCTCGCGGGCAATACTCTCGCGGGCGACACTCTCGCGAGCGACGCTGTCGCGATTATTAGGCTGCTGTTGCATATGCCGTCTTTGGTTGCTGTCCAGACTAGGTGTTCGCGCTGATGGTTGATCCCAGGGCGTTGCAGAAGGAGTTGGTGTCATCGCTGACCGTGAGTCGTTGCCGGCAGAACGCACCATGTTACTGATTTTCTCTGCGCGCTGTTAGTCAGGTGCTTGACTGATTCTTGCAGGCAAAGTCTTACCAATGTCAATGACATTGCCACCGCGACTTGTGTCCAAATGCAGTGGCGCATCGCAAGCTGGACAGTATTGTGACTCGAACTCGCGGATGAATTCATAGAAACAGGCCTCGTGAGACACATGTGAGCAGGAGAACTGGAGTATACGCTCACCGCGGAGCGTGTGCTCGAGGGGCTCCTCACATACGGCACATTCGCTTCCGACAAATGTACGCTCGCGTCGCGAGCGACTGCGGTCTGTGTTGGTCGCCATTACGTTATTATCGGTGGTACCTACTCGGCGAGAGTGGTTACTGTTTCCCGAGACTGAGGCCGCGGATGAGTTTGAGCCTTGCCCACGAAGGGACCTGGCTGTGATAGAGTGACCTAGCAGTGGGCGTCAACATAGATTTCCATACGCACCAGGTATGGGAAAGAGCTGCAGCGACCATACAAATAACAATCGACGAAAAATGCGTTCAATAGCAATCAAAATGCAAAATACTCGCCGTACCTTTTTCAGGGTAAGTAGGAACGTCAGCAAAAGAGTGAGATCCAGTACTGGTACCCGTTTTAGGTCGTTTGCTGCTGGGTTTGCGAGGTTCCCCAAGCAAACCAAGTTCACGAAGATTCGAGGCGAATGCCTGATCTTCCTGTTGTTTCCTGGATTCTGGAGATATGGCTGGATTCTGATTTTTTTGGAATCGACGAAACATTAAAAATGCGAGATGTATATCAACGGGTAATGTATGTTTCGAGATAAAACGAAGGTAGCAGAATGTGATGCTTAATGACCGCAGTAGTGTGTTGGAGCATTTGCCGTGATACTTTATCGTAGGTTAAGGGGAACGAAGGGTTCGTTGTGTAAGCGTTGAGGAGCGAAAAACGGTTCCGCCGAGTGGGACACGACGGGATCGTGTTTTGGATAAATGTAGACAGCACTTTGAGGTTACAAGGAATTTGACGCGGATGGCCTGTGCATGATGCGAGATGGGATTCTCCAGTGCGGAAGGATTGCGATCAATGATGGGAATGTAAGGACGCGATGCCACCAAGGTTCCTTAATACACGGCGAGAAGAAGTTGCGAGATTGGCGATATCGATTCAACCCGTTTCGGTGAATGATCAGGCCAACAAGAGCAGAGGGAATTTAAAAGGGGATTTGGCGAGACTTTGAGTGCTCGTTGTAAAAATTGACGCGGTGCCGTGATCAGTTATTCGGGTCGTTCGCTTGGGAAGCGATGTGTTTGCGTGGGATTTGGCTGCTTTGCGATGCGCCGTATTCCGATGCTCTTGCTTTTTTAGCAGCGCGATGTGATACTGATCCTTGAATCTTCACTCACTTTTGGAAGAGACCCAGGTACGCTGCTCCACTAATGGGAGAAGCCAAAGCCACAATCGTCTCACTACGACGCTTGTCAGACGATGTCGATTTGATTTTCTTTTTTCTCGTCTTGGCCTTTGCAGTTTGTTTCCGTTTCGTTCGGTGAAGACTTCCTGTGGGTAGAGGAATCGGCGGTTCAACGTCTCCTGGTTGGTTGCGAGTTTTGTCGTAGAGTGGTCGTTATCGAGTGCCAGTTCTCTTGCATGTAGGAAAAAAGAAAAAATTGTCTGTCGAGTTTTCTCTTCGAGAGAACTTGATTTCGCTTCTGCTTGGTGAAAGATGAGCGGATGACAGGAGAAGTTGTCTGCAAATAACTGTTTTGGGAGAGAAGCTCGTTTGGGCGAGGGAGCAGGAAAGAGAGAGCAAAAGATGGAGGGGGGAAGGAGGTTCAAGATAGGGCCAAAGTCACCAACATGAGCTTTCAAGAAGGAGCCAAGTCAAAAAGAAAGTGCGGGCGTTGCGGTTATGGTGACCTTTATTGTAGCTAACGTTGCTGTAGAAAGGATTTCGATCCATTTGCTGTACTACGTATGTACCGTATGACTGGACATTAGACACTGGACCATGACCATGGCCATTTAACCATGACCGTGGGCTGTGGGCTATAGAACCTGGCATCAACCGGGCTTGCGGTGCTGGTGCCTTTTTTTTTTTCGGGGTACTTTACAAGTACCCGTACCAGAAACCCGCTTGCTGGGTTCTTTACCTGAGCTTCCAAGCCTTCCATTGTCATCGTTTGCGCCTAGCCGCTCTAGCCCTCTAGCCTCCTTTCCTCCTGTGCCATTCTTTCTGGGACTTGCCCATCTCGCGGACAGGGCCTTCCCTCTGCAGGATGGCCAAAGATGGATAGTCTTCCGTTTTGGCTTCGGAGGAGTGGATCCCATACCAAGAGTCTAGTGCTTCCCCCCCAGCACCAGCGGGCTCACACCAGGGGCCGAGGCTACTGGGCGGGCATGGGCAAAGAGAGGCCCACTACCACTGGCAATGTACAACTAGCTGTTGCGAAGTTGCACAGGAGGGAAGTTCTACAACTATGCACGATTCAGACCTGGGCTGCTCATGGCTACCAATCTAGATGTCTCCAACCCTACCCTTCCAGTCCCTTTACCTGGACTCTCACTCCAGATCAAAATCCCGGTCGGATGGCTGTGGGAAAAGAGGGGGGGGGAGCAGACGGGAGAGGGAAGGAGGATGGCGGGATATACACATGTGTACAGGGAAATGGATGGACGGGAGCGTGCCGAACACGGGCACGAACCAACAAAATTATGCATTAGAGACATTGGACAAATGGCCGGGAGGATGTGCAGTTTAATATGAGGCGAAAGCCTGTGTGGAAGCTATTGATTGCCTTGACTCGTTGGAATCGGACATCGTCCAATCGCTGTCACCTTAACAAACTGGGTTATCACACTAGGACCTATAACTAGGTAACGTAGTTGTAGTAGGGGAGAAGACGGCATTCTGTGCTGAACTTGACAGAGTAGGGGGCGGGGTTGCTCCAGAAGCTGGCTGATGTTAGCTGAGATGCGTCTCTCAAGCCTCAAACCCAAAGCCTCCAGCCACCAGCGCATTCAACCCATGGCGTTGGATGTGATGTTTGAACAAGGGTCGTGTTAGACATGGCTTGAAGCCATTGGATTAGGTGCACCAGCCATCTAACACATGTGGCGAGTTTAAAGTCAGATGCTCTCTGATTGTCGAGCAGCAAAGGAATTCACGACTGAACGATTTTCTCCCATCCGCGAAACCTCCTTTCTAACCATGTACTGTGGTATTGTTGTAGAGAAAAACCAGGGGTTGGATGGATGCTCAGGGGCTCTGTATACGTAGCTACGTACAATTGTGTTGCACAACTCGACCGGGGCCTATCTCACGTGGGCGTCGACGGGGGCACCATCCAGCGATCGTCAGTCTCTACTAGTTGTATGTAAAGCACCCTCCCATGAACGGCCCTCCCATGAACGGCCCTCCTCCCATGAATGGGCTTGGGCTGTCATATGCACCATGGCAACAATGGCGCAATGAGAACAACGCTCCGTCTATTTCCATCTCATGTTCTTCATACCCTGCTGTTATACTAGCTAGGTATTACTAGTTGTACTTAACGCAAGCGAAGAGAGAACCAAGAGTGGTTTATAACTACTAACCACTTTCGAGAGTTTGCTCTTCTTGTCACATTCTTGGTTGAATAAAGAGCTAACCAACCCCGTTTCGGGGGACGCCACGTTGGAGCTGTCTTGTCTTGCAGGGCCGGGCTCAAAGTGCCGTCCTGACGACATCCATTCGAAGCAGTTGCAGGCCGTGCGAGCGACGATTTCTGACCAGAAAGTTGAGAGCCCATCACGACACACAACTGATGCGTTTCTGGGGCCAAGTGGCTACGAATTTGAGATTCTCCACAGCTTCTAGTGTACGCACTGAGGGTCGAGTTACAACTAGTAGTAGTCGTGTGTCTCTGATCCAAGTTGCTTTAGGAATGGAACTCGTAGGTAGGCCTTCGAGAAGCTCCCTCTTTTCGATTGAGCTTTTCTCTGGCGGAAACGTTTCGTTACTGTTTCCTCCTTTTCTCACACGGACCTACAATGTACGCACGGCCATGTTGGAAAATGGATGATTTTCGAGATCGATGATTAGCTCTGACGGGAACGCCGTTAAAGTGTTTGATGCGCAGCACGATCGTCGCCGCCCCATCTTAAAACATGGCCTTTGGGCAAAAAAGATCCGGTGATCCTGGCGTTGAAGCTCAGGTATGCTAGCATGTAGATGGTGATCCCGGTAGGCGGCGTTACTGTGCATAGAACTTGTATGCAAAAATAAACGGCCTGGTGATCAGATTGAAAGAGCATATAGGTACACAGAGGGAGTAAAGAACTCTGATAGGGAACTGAGCAGGGACCTTGGGTTCGTCGCAGCGCCATGTCAAATGCGAAAAGGCGATCATTTCAAGTGGTCAGAAAGTTGATGGATCGTGGGGTAATAGGGTCCTACAGGCTTGCGGTATTACAGTGTGGTACTATGGTGAAACATGCCATTGTGTGAGGTTGAGATTCTTCTATAGAGGATAAAAGAAGGAAGGGACATCCATCAAAGCCAAGCAAGCCTTAGGGTTTCAGGGATCTCTGCTCTTGTGAGTGAGTTCTCTTCTCCGTGAATGACTGTGAAGGTGAGTTGTCTTTGAGGTTGGTTTTTAGGTGCTTTGTCTGTGAGCATTAGTGGTGACAACCATTTTGACAACCAAGAGCTGTTGTCCAGTTGCATGTAGCATAGTAGTAGAAACGACGTGGTCGCACAGACCTGGCGTCATTCGTTATACACATGTCGGCCATGCCACCAGCATTATGTACAGTACATACACCAAGGCCTGTTTGATAAGGAAGGATCACCAAGGGGAAACAGAAGGTGGTTGGTTCGGAAATGGTCCCCGGTAAACGTCTCTGCCAGGTATCCCAGGTGTATTTTGGAGCTGGGTCGGTTCCTACAGAGCAGGGTCTAATATAGGTGGGTTGGGGTATTAACACTGTAATCGGCCTAAGGGGGGACTTTGGCAGATTGATGATGGTAATTGTGCCTTAACTGGTGCCTAGAAAAGGTCACGCGTTTAGGTGACACTGTAAGAGGATACGCTATACGGAGTACCATGTCCCCTAACCTCCAAGTAGTAGTATCATTCAATAAAGCCTGGACCTCATTTCAGTCTAGTTTCTAGTAGTATAATTCCCTTACTACGTAGTAATATCAAATTCTCGTAACCCCCAAAAAATCACGATCGGAAATGAAGCCCACCTTTGTCTCTCGCGCCTAACCAACCCCTAGCAACTTCTTGAGGGGGGGGGGGGAAACAGTGACGTGTTTGTTTTATTTTTATTTTTATTTTTATTTTTATTTTTATTTTTATTTTTATTTTTATTTTATTTTATTTATAAAAAAAAAATTAAAAAAAGAAGGCTATATATATATATATATTTTAGACCTGCATTGTTTGCTCTTAAACACAAGCGGTGAAGCAATAAGATAGAGCAGTGACGAGCAGTATGGCTTGCATATATTATGCGTTTGCCCACATGCATACAATAGCATTGGAGGCCTTGAGCAGACGGGAACAAACATCAGCGTAAGCCCATGACTAATGCATAGGTTGTCACATGAAGTTGGTTGAAGGTTGTTCAAGTGATGGTGTTTAGTTCAATATGTAGCAAACTTGGGCCGTTGAGAAGAAAGAGAGAAAAAAAAAGCAAATTCAGATCACGCATGGTCAAGCAAACAAACAAACTGCCAGATCTTGTTTTCTTCTTCTTTTTAACTACCATTAGCATTCGTTCCCTTCCAGAAGCCGGGGTTATTGGCCTTTACCAGGTTGCTTAGACTTGTTGGTGTTGGTTGAGTAAAAGTATACGTATGGTATATCTACGTCCGAGCGCAGTCCTATGATATATTTATCTTAATACATAGTTAGGTAGGTAGGTAGGTAATAGGTACCTTGTCTTGTTTGTCAAAGTCTCCCATGCTATAGTAGTTTGATTATTGCGTCAAACGCTTGAAGTTATTATAACCTCGGATACTCACGAGTTTACAATCACTTCTTAAAGCTATCACCTTAACTATACAGCTTAACACTCTAGCTCAACATATCCCTGAACCCTCGAAATATTTCGATTACCTACCTTGATCTTATTCATCAGCTCAATAAAAACCCAAGACGCCACGTCTACCGCTCCACAACCAGCTCGACTCATTCATCTTAGCACGGACCTTTTTTCAGGTCTTGTCATGCATTGGATGCAACCAATTCAGGTTCTGAAGCTGCTCTTTTTCTTCAGACGAAAAGCCATGTACCCTATTTAGAGCGAATTATGGCTTCTTTAACAC
>JABFEV010001866.1:0-36985 GCA_013618395.1 Fusarium domesticum
CCCCCTCCCCCGCCTCCCAACCGCGACTCTGGGTATCAATCAGGTGGTGTTGCCCTTCCCCAGGCTTCCGGGGGCCGTTCCGCTATGCTGGGAGACATTCAAAAGGCTGGAGGTATTGGAGCTCTCAAGAAGGTCGATCGCACTCAGATCCGCGACCGTAGCCAAGCTCAAGTTGGTGGCTCCGGCGACACAGGTGGTGCTGGCAGTGCTGGCGGCGCTCCTGCAGCTCCAGGAGGCGGCGGTGGCATGGCAGATGCTCTGGCTGCTGCCCTTCAGAAGAGGAAGGAAAAGGTTTCTAAGAGTGGTGAGTGCCCCTGATTTTCCTCGTATGTATGCTATTCGCTGACTAACATCAATGGTAGACGATGACAGCGACAACGACGACTGGTGAAGGGTTATCCATCAGGTGTCTGGAGAAGATCACAAGTGGAGGAATGACAAGTTTTCGACGTGTTGTCTCAGTACTTTCAGTTGGAAAATGAGACATGAAGTTCAGCGGTATCACGTTGGGTCATTGAGCTACCGTGGTGGCAGTATTCTAAGGGACTAGTCTATATATCTATTGTTTTCATGTGGGCATCCGTCACCGGGTCTGAAGGAAAAGGAGGTCAAGCTCTTGGGATCAATCCCGCACGGTGTTTGGAGTTACCTTTTTCCTACCCGAATTCACAAGCTTTACATGCCAGGCAGATGTGGCTGGACATATCATACAAGCCTTTGTTTGGTCGAGTCAGTGCAAATACCTAATCAAAATCATTATAGAAAAGTTGGCATTTTCTGTCTTGTCTAACCCGTCCTTTCCCCCCAGACGATGTGCGATGGCCGTGGCGCATAGATGTGGTAGTCATCAAGTATAACGTAACAAACAGAGCAAGGCAAAACCATAAGACCAACAGAGTCAGAAAGATGAGAGATAATTTTTGAACGATGAGCCGTGACGTCCCTCCCACCACGGCCATCTGAGACTCCACAGCAACTACTGTCGTGGGACCTGTAACCATGGAGAGCAGGTCTCGGGTCACTGGTTTGAGAGAGAAGACAGTATCAACAACGCCGGCCCAGGAAAACGCCTGCGGCAATTTCTTAAGCCAGGACATCGGGGGCTCGGTGGAGGAAAGGGTACGCAAAGATGTTTGGCGACCTTGGCGACATGAAATAAGGGCTGTCCTTTTAAATGTCGTCAATGTCAACCTCCTTCTTGCCGTTGGGACCAGCATCAGACTCCTCGTCAGAGTCAGCATCGCCGAACTCGAAGTAAGCCTCGCCGTCCTCGCCCTGGCCGAAAGAGTCGGTCTCGTTGATCTTTGCGTTCTCGGGGAGCTCGCCGTAGGACTTGAGAGTACGGGCCTCGTCGGCGGTGTACTTGAGGATGACATCGCCCTTGTTGTCCTGGAAATCTCGGAGGGAGAGAAGGATGATATCGCCCTGGTTGATCCAGACCTTCTTGCGCATCTTGCCGCGAATCTATGCAAAGTTAGGCACATGCCACGAAGAATCTACCGCCCAGGGGCACGAGAGCCAGCTGGCGGAAGTTGATTTTGCTTTGTTACTCACGTTGGCGAGACGCTTGCTGCCGTCAAAGCACAAAGCCTCTAGACGACCGTTACCGAGCATCTTGACGACCTGAGCGTACTCTTGGCCATCCTCCTTGAAGGTGAGCTCTCGTCGCTGGTCATCGTTCTCCTTGGTACCACGTCTGCGGTTCTTACCACCCTGTAGAGTAGAAATGCGTTAGCAAAGCTGGCGTTGGGCGGCTTTTGGGAGAGAATGAAAAGGGTTGATGATGGTGGGGGCGGGGCAGTTTCTGAGGTTGTCCGGTTGCGCGGAAAATGCACCCGGGCAGGACTGGGGGAGATGATGAGGTGAAGCGAAGATCATCGTACTTTTCCCTTGTTCTTAGGCATATTGTCGGTTTGTTGTGGTTGTCTTGGGGAGGAAGATGAGAAGTGGTTGGGTGGGGAGAGGAAGAAGTGGTGATGTTGTGGTGCCTATTGTTTGAGAGTGTGAATTTTTCCAAGTTTCGCCTGCTGACTTTCCTTTGAAATGATCGGTTGGGATGGGAGGGAAAGTTGGGCTTTACCGGGGAAACAAATGAGTCGAGCGGTGTGGCTGAGCAATAGAGAGGTACTTTGCAACAAACAGAGTCTCAATTGGTGACTAAGTATTTTGCTAGCATGCAGCTTGCCAGGCAACTGCTAATCAAAAGAAAAGTGATGTAACCAAGTGGAAGGACTTGGTTGACAAAAGAGTTTGTGTACCGCCACATGTGGCGACAATTTTCCCCATGAACGGAACGAATGTCTCATTCTTCCTTGTGATGATGTCTCCCGATGGGGCATCATTATCCTACACTGACGACTCGATAAACCAGCCGAACGAAGAAAAACATTCTTTACTGCGATCTTCTATAACTCACAGTTGACAGCGTGGCCGATATATATCATCAAGCGTATCGAACGCGGAAAGGGCGCTGCTCTCTTCAAAACTATTACATGCTTGACTTCCGACCTACCCTCCGATCATGATAATAGCTCGAGCTTGCCCAGGGCCAAGGCTATTGACGCAACCCGTTACCTCCCTCCGCTGCCTCTACTCGACGGCGAATAATGCGCCTCGCATACAGCCAGGACGATTCGATACTCCACCAGTAGTTCGAGGGAGTAAACCAAACGATGGAAATCGAAACAATGGTCCCCGACATCCGCCGCAACATCAAAGGCCACAACATCAAAGGCCACAGCAACAGAAACACGAAAGAAACGGTCACAAGAGTCCACCGCCGGCGAATCCGAGTGCTGGCAAGAAAAAAGGCGAAAAGACAATTGTCCCGCAGCTGGCCAGAAAGTTTATGACGACCGATGGCAAGCTATTGACGACACCGGACAACTGGGCCTTCTTCCAAGAAACTGGAATCGAACCCGACAACGGCAAGACGGCCAAAATATATCTAGGGCCCGAAAATAATCGCATTATGCATAACTTCTCAATCAGAGTGACATATAGTCCGCTGAACATCCTCAGCCCTTACCACCTCCCCTACTTTAGTCCTCACGACCACCCTCTCGCCGATGCAATCAAGTCCAAATACCGTCTGAAATTACAACAGCACCCGGTGTGGGTGTACACAAACATAATGAGTGACCAGCCGGCGATCGTCCGCGGTGTCATCGCCAGAAGACTAAAGGCGGCCTTTTACACGGCCATGAAAGATCTGGGATATCCAGAGTCCGGAGTCAGGGGCACCGTTGGGATCACGATATTTGACCCGGCCAAAGCGGCGACGAACCCTGCGCACTTATTTGGCGAAGCGCTTGCGAAGGCGGTGGTCAAAGAGTGGAAGAATTCGAAGCGGAAGCAGCCAGAAGTGAAGAAGACGAAGAGACTACAGTGGTAGAAGGGCATGGTATGGCGAGAGACGTGGGAAGTCCGACAGGATGTTGTGACAATGTTGGACATCTAATACTCCCAGAGACAGATGCTGTCTCTTTTATATGAGGACTACTGGAGGACTATGCGGAAAGTCATATAAATTGTATATTAATTGATACCAGGATAGGATCCGCGTATTCACTTTACTCGGATATCCTAACCATTATACCTTATTTTGAAATGATTTATCCCCCAATACCTATTCAGTTGTGTACAATGTGAACTGCTTCGTGAGCTCTTTAAAGCGTGGTAATTTCATGTCATGATTGTTCCATCACTTGCTACGCCCACGAGTAGAGTATCATCGCTTGAGCAGTTTTCCTAGGAGGCAATTGGCTAATGGAAAAGTGGAATTATCATTTTTGCATTCATCGAGTTCTAAAATTCTTCTCTTAAGATCAAACACCCAGTAAAACATTCCAGTGTATTGCGGCCTCACTTGAGATAACCGACAGGGGCAGATCTAGAACCCCAGCCCGCCCTCTCTCTACAGGGGACACCGGCGCCTGGTCTTACCTGCCTTTTACTACGTACCTGTCGCACGCCAGCAATAACTTCCACTTGTTCAGATCTAATTCCCAAAACCCGTCCGCTTCATCACCACCGACTTTATCTTCCGCTACCCTTCTTGTGACCTTGACAGCTTGTGCGCGAGTCCTCCGACAAAAGACACCTGCTCTTCGAATCGAAGCTATTTTGCGCCGGGCGACAATCCCTTTGTTCTCTTGACCAGCCTCGGGAAACCCCCCCCCAATTCAACAGTAATTATCTCATCGTCAGCTTTCAGCTTAGCTTCTGCGACACCCCCATACAATGCTCGTCTCCCTTACCGTCGGTAAAGTCGACGCCGGCGTCACTGTTCTTTTGACGCCTGATAAGCGCCTCGTACGTGTCCTTGTGCCTTCATCAGGCATGGCTTGTCCCGAGACCTACCACTGACATAAGCTTCCTTTCCCCTTTGATAGATCGAATTCCCTTCCATTCTACTCCCTCCCAATATCTCATCTGGGAGCATCGTCGATATCAACGTTGGCCAGAACGCGATCAAAGAGGCCGCCGCTGACCGCGCATTCCGCGAACTACAAGATCAGATCTTCGACTCTTTTGGCGCATCCGAACCTACGACTCCTGCTATCCGCTGCCGCAATGCAACCCAGACTTCCGTTGTCCTCGAATGGGACCCCATCCAGCTCGCCACGGCTGACCTCATCTCCCTGAGCCTGTACCGCAACGGCCAGAAGGCTGGAAACATCCCCAGACCTCTGCAGATGCACAGCACCAAGATTAGTGGTCTCGCCGTCGACACTGAGTACACCTTCCACCTTGTTTTGCGCACCAGCGCCGGTACCTATACCAGTGAGCGTATATCGGTGAGAACGCACAAGATGACGGATCTGAGCGGTATCACTATCACTACGGGTTTTATGCCAAGCTCCACCAAAGAGAACTTGATCAAGGCCGTTGAGCGCATTGGTGCCAAGATTGTGGAAGGTGTCCGTATCGATACGACGCATTTCGTTACTACCGAGGGCCGTGGACAACATTGGGAAAAAGCCGTCGAGGGCAATATTCCGGTTGTTCGTCCAGAATGGGTGGACGCTTGTGAGAAGTCTGGCCGAATTCTCGGTGTCACCAAGTTCTACCTAGATGCGATGAAACCAGGTCTTCCAGAGGAGTCCCAACCCCAACCTACACCTCCCCCGCCGCCGGAGAAGAAGGAAGAGAAAGATCTTCCGGCACCACCTGCCCCCAAAGGTGAATCAGTCGAGAAGCTTGACGAGGATGACAAGAGAGGGAATGAAGAGCAAAATAGTAGCGACACACAGAGCTCGAGCGAGGACGATGACGACGAGGAAGAGCCCGAACAGAAAGCAAGGCTCGACCAGCAAGAGGAGCAGAAGGTACGGCTGGAAGACAAGGAAGAGCAAAAAGTTGCATTATTTCCAGGCGGTGCACTCAGCAGCGGTGACAAAGTGACGGATGAAAAGGACCAAGACAGCAAGCCGGCCAGGAAGGACAATAAGGACGATGCTGATGCCAAGACGGCACCGACACCAGACGGCTCATCTTTTCAAGAGGTGGAACTATAGAAGAGGCCTTGATTGCTTTGCCATGAGACATTCTATTACAAGTATGCTTTAGACGATTTTCTCTTAGACGGCGCATAGCAGTTTACTTGTCTAGAATTCGACGTCCATTTTCTTATGACTTTTGCTGACTTGATAGACGTAGAAGCATCAGCATCAGCATCAGATATTCATTTAATAACTTTTCTCGTCTTTTTCTTTCTCTCCTCTTTTTTATTTCATTAAAAAAAACCATCACTTCTGTAATATTTCCCTTCTCTATGGAGGAATCTCCTCACCCTCCCACCCCCAACATTTCCCTCTCTGATCCAAACTCAACCCCGTCGCAACACTAACCAACCTCTCAGCCGCATACTCCGGACTAAACAGCTTTTCCTTCTTAGTACTACTCCAGAAATCCTTACTCAGCCCTGTCTTCACCGTGCCGGGATGGTACGCTATCGATATACTCTTATCACCCGCTCGTCCCTTGAGGAAGATATCGTAGCTCTTGGCTAGGCTTATAACACCCGCTTTACTTGCCCGGTACGAAAACCATCCTCCGGCGCGATTATCCGTCGTAGAGCCCACCCGTGCGGCTATGCTGAGCCATGTAGCGTGGTCTGGGAGCTGGACAGTGTCATCCTCGGGACTATGCTGCATATCTGTTGATTTCGTGGGTAAAAAGCCATCAAAGTGCTTGATCAATAGCATGGGACCAAGAGTATTAACATGAAACATCTCAAGCGCAACACTAGCATCGATCTGCTTCAGATTCTTCTCCGGTTGGAGAATCCCCGGAACGGCAGCCGCGAAGCGCAGATGGTTCTTGTGAGGGGGGAAGATATCAGCTGCTCTGGAGGCAGCTTCGCTCAGGGACTTTTCATCGGTGACGTCGGCGTAGACGATGGAGAGGCGCAGGGCGATGTCCTCCTTGTTGTCGAGGTCTTCGAGGATAGAGGCTTTGACCTTGTCGGCAGAGTGTTGAGGACGGGCTGTTGCCAGGATGGGGACGGTGGTTGTCTGTAGGAGATGACGGGTGAGGGCATAGCCGATGCCGCGATTGGAGGGGCAGATGAAGATCCAGGGTTTACTCTTCATGGTGAATAATTCCAACAAAAGCAGTTTGGATTGCGAGTGGTTTAAATGGATGAGTTGAACTGGCTATGGTTGGTTTCACGAAAGGTGAGAGAATCCATATCGATGGCTTCTAATACTGTTATTATTTGTTTAACCAAAGCTCATCGATGATGCGTATAGTTAAGCTCTGAAACTCCTGACGATCGACGTCATATAAATAAACATAAAAGTCCATCCGCGACCCACCCGATAGAGTTGACGGTTTGAGGTCTTGAATTCCGAGTAAAAGGTACTCTCAGGCACCGCATGTTCTATCAGATATTTCCGTTCCGAGACAGGTCATACTAAGACCTTTGGTAGTAGGAGATCCTTCTGTATAAGTGTAAATTTATCCCAATATTCATGGATTAGACTATTATGAGATAGGCCATGACAAGATTGCCCAGATGTAAAAGCGTAGATAAAATCAGTCGCTCGCTTCCAAAAAGAAAAAGAAAAAAGAAGAAGAAAAAAACCACCTTTTCCCACTTGACCCAGAAGATGCTCGCTTCATCCAACAAAAAGTGACTGGAGAAATTAACAAAAGAAATAGAAACCAACACACGTCATCCTTAAGATGTAGGAAAGAGATGGTCATCTTCCTCACCAACTCCAAGTGATCTTGCCTCAAAACTGAGCCGGGACCGTCCAGCCAACTCCCTCATCAGCGGCTCTATCGTGCCGAAGCCGCTCATGTCGTCGCTAATACTTCCCGCCTCGAGCTCGTCTCGCGTTTTGACGAGCTGCGCTAGAAACTCTCGCTCTGAATTGCTCGATCGCGCTAACCTGCGTCCTCGACTGCCGTCCCGCTCGAAAGCGATGGGCGGCTTCTTCTGTAGACCTGGTTGCGGTGCTATTTCTTCATCTGAAGCCCAGTCCTTAGCACGACATGGATGCTCTTCGTTTGTGTTTGCCAGCGTCCTGTTGAGGTTGTCCAGCACAGGAACGAGCGCTCGCAGCCAAACGTCGCCGTTACGCTCCAGTCTTCGAACGCGTCGCTCCATTTCCCGAAAGCGATACTCGCGATACGCCTCATACCGACGCATGACCTCCTTCTCCAATGGAAGGTTCCCACCCTCCTGCTCGTCCTTGGCCGTAACGAGCTTGGGTGCCCTGTCTTGAGCGCTCGCTTTTGCCCGTGCCTCTCGGAGCTTACGCTCTTGTTCCCGCGCGGCATTCCACTCGCGACGTCTTGAGAGGGAAGCGCGGTCCATGGACGTAGAGGCTTGCCTCCGGGTTGGCGACCTTGGCGCTGATCGAGGAGGTGTGGGATTATTGGATGCATTTCTAGAAGATGTGACGGCGGGTGAGACTGGCCGCTTGTCGGTCTGCAACCAAGACTGGGACGCAGACTTCGGTACGGACTTGGTGGCAGCTCCCCACTCCGATGGGGTCGCTTTCCTGACAGCCTTCTTCACCGGCAACTCAGGAAGCTTGCGGGTGGGCCCAGGGCGTCTCGATTTGGGCGGCGGCGAAGGCTCGATGTCAGCGACCACCATGATGGGGCAGAAACTTTGCCGCTTGGGAGATTTGGCTGGCACAACTGGGGGTCCATCAGAGGAATTAGGGACACCAGAGTCATGTTGAGGCTCCTTTGTTTCCTCCTCCTTTAGTTGTTCCTCCTGTATCGGCTCCTCCTTTGCTGGCTCTTTATATCCAGTGCCCTGGTCCATATCAATTGTCGCCGAGACCAGCAGGCTCCTCCGCTTCATCGATGCGTTACGCTGTGCGTCCATATCTCTCCGCTTCCTGTCCCGGACCTTTTCACGACGATTCTGTGGTGAATCGACCAATGACGATGTTGGGGACCGATCCTTGGCTAGTTGTTGATTTTGGAATTTGGCCTTGGAGGGTGCTAGAGGGCTGTTGGTTATCACGGTGATGGGTTGGTTCTCCATCTTCCTATGCGGTGACCATATCTGCTTCTCCTCTGCAATGACGGGCGTTGTTTTGACCTCTCGAGCGTCCGAAATCACGTTCTCGCTCTCACTCAAAGTTACAATGCTTTTGGAGATGGATAATCGAGGCGACGTCTCTCCATCGCATTGCTGGCAGCAAAAGTGGTCACACGGTTGGACGTCCTGATTCGACATGGTCTGAGACATCATGGCATCGATAGATGACGTTGCCGGTGGCACGAAGTAATCGGGCGTTTTACTGGAAGTTCGCATTGCGACACCATCTTGGCCTGGTGTCATGTCCATTCCTGGGTGACCATGAGACAGGCAGTTTCGGATTGCGTCGCTGGTTTGTCTGACTTGATTCGGAGTCGTTACTCGCGGGGGCGTCGTTGGACAATTAAAGTACTCTTTGTTTCCAGAAGAAGTGCGGGTATCTGGTGAACAGGGGCTGCCGGATGTCAGGGCGCGCGAACCATGGTTGGCATCTGTGGTCGGATTCTGCTGCGGATCAGGGCTTGCGGAAGCGGACAGCTCATGATCCTCTGCAACGGTGCGTAGAACAGTGACTATTCCCTTCTCGTTTAAGATGGCGCGGGTCGGGGCGTAGCGAGAAGTGAGTGGCTTCATATTCCGATGCTGGTATACGGGGTACTGGGACTTGGGAGTGCGACCAAAGGGTGAGGCGTCGAGGGGAATGGAGATGGCAATGTGTCGATGGCCACCTATTGTGGTGCCCGAGACGGCCGAGTCGGGCAGGCGGATATTCTGAGGCGACTTGATGGGCTTGGTCAGAGATCTTCGCTTGCCCAGCTTCCTGAGCCTGTACCATGCCCCCCTGTCGGCGTCGCTTAGTCCTTCGGGGACAGACATAAAGTTGCTTGGTGGCGGCGAGTGGTTCCTCAGGAAGTCGATCAGCTCGGCGATGCCATCTTGGCGGTTCTCGTGATCAGGGTGAGCCAGTAGTGTATCGTCGTGGAAGGCAGCGGTCTTGCTGGGGCGGTCGAGGTTGAGCAGATCCGAGGCTGACCTTGCCCTGGGCCGGGTACGTGCTGATGAGCTGAAGGACTGGGCCTGGTTCTGGTTTTGATTCAGAGGGGATTGGTTCTGGGCATTGCGGAAGACGTTATCTCTGTTGAACGAGTAGGCTGACGTGGCTGTACGAGGAGAGATGGCGCCATTGCCCGGCGTGATAGAGACGTCACGATTTACTTTGATAGCCTGAACCATGCCGGGCGGGCTATCAAAGGATATGAGAGAGACAGAGCACTAAGGGAAAGGGCAGCTAATAATAGCCTCCCCTACTGATGATCTGAGTTGCTGGGTGGCTTGGCTGGGTGGCTTGTCATGGAAGCGATCCAGCACCCGTCGTATGAAAACTCGAGCAGTGAATCCCTTGCGTCCATGAAACCTTGTCTCAGTCAGTATGCGGGTATCCACGAGGTTGGCGATGGGGCCGGGACAAAGTACGTACTACGTAGAGTAGAATTGGGATTATGTGTTCCCTTGTCTAACCTTTGTGTTGCCGATCGCTGTGTCTCTCGGGGTTTTTCAATCAAGTCGTAGTGTATTGGTTGTATGTTGATCTGTTCCGTTGGTCAATGATGAGTGAGAGAGACGAGGAGGAAGAGGAAGAGGAAGAGGAAGAGGAAGAAGAAGTAGAAGAGGAAGAGGAAGAAGAAGAAGAAGAAGTAGAAGAGGAAGAAGAATGATTAGCCGGAAGTAGAGATTGTTAACTATAGGATTAAAAAAAAAAAAAGGACGTTGATGCCAAAGAGTGTTGAGAGTAGAGAGGTGAGTAGGTAGGTAGGTAGAGATGGAAAACGGGTCGAATTTGATATTTTAGGTGACGAGGGAGGACAAGACGAGATGAGATGGTGATGATGCAAGAGTGCGAAGGAAAAGGAACTGGGGGATTTACTGCCTAAAAGAATAGAAAAGAAAAATCCCACTACCTGTCGTCCGCCCACTACAAAAAGGCACCTCCTATTGTTTAGCACCAGTGCACTAAAACCGCCCAAGAGTTGAACTAGGAGGGTTTTGGATTGATATTTTAGCAAGCAGCTTCCATCTCGATACTAGAGTAGAGACTAATATGCCGTCACTCCTCGACTCCTCCCAAGCTCTTTGACCTAAGCTCTTTGACCTAAGCTCTTTGACCTAGGCTCTTTGACCTAGGCTCTTTGACCCAAGCTCTTCGAAATCGAGAGTTTACGCCAAAGTCGGCTTGCCGTTGAGCCGTTGACAGAAGTTGTTTGATCTTTGACCCACACTTTTCGCGTGTATATGTATTCTCTCGAGATGGATTGGACGCCATTTAGCTCAGTTACCAGTTGATCATCATCATCTGCCCCATGTTACCAATAAGTCATGATCGACATCTTCATCTTTTACGCCATCAACTCCCTACCCAGTTAATCCTATTATTTAATTGACATATGATGCTAATTCCCAACACGGTGGTTACGAGCGGGAATTTCTTTTTCTTTTTCGTCTTTTTCCTTCTCTCGCTTTGCTTTTTGTCCAACCGCTTTCTTCCAAACAAGCAAGCAAGCATGCTATCGGGAAGAGAGAAAAACAAACAACCGGCATTTGATTTATTTGTGTACAGGGGGTCCCTGGATACCTACTTCTCATCCCTACACAAGATCCCACAAGATCCCAGTTCCCAGCTCCCTTGACCAATGCGTCAAGCTGTGCCATCTCGCATTGATTTCGGCTGTCGTCACTTTTTACCAAAACCAATTCTCTCCCTCTTTACAACTACTTTATGTGGAGGGCTCGCCTTCGCCTTGCGTAGTTGGCTTGCCCTTAAGTTAGACTCTAGTTTCTCTTCCCCCTTTTTGATCAAGTTGTTGGGGGTCTTTAGAGGCGCAAGAGCTCTCCTTGCTGGAACTCTCCATCTCTTCCAAGTGTAGAAAAAGATGGTGATCGTCATTTTTTACATTAGTGGTCAGTCATCTTGTCTTGGTATTTGCGCCTGTTAGTTTGGCTTGCTATCATGGGCTGTTGCCGAGGCCCCTTCATGGAGGACATTCATGCGCTATGCTTGACATGATCAAAGGATTCATTCAGCATGGCGAGTAGTACCGGTACTAGTTGTATTATCTCGTAGTTGAGCAACCCTGCATGGAAACTTCGTAATATTGTTTGAACCCTGTCCCTTGTTATACCCCGGCTTCCGAACATTTTATTGACCGCTTTACCCTCAAAACAAATCTCACCATTGGCCAGACGGAAATGTTTCAACCCCTTGGGATCCTAATGTAACCTCATTGGCCCCAATGCAGATTTGATTAGAACATGTCACGTGATTCCACCAGCGACATGGAACCCGGCCCTCCCCAGAGAGACACAGACAGCAATTGTCTGAATGAAATCGACTCGAAATATTCTCGTGAGAGAGGGTTTCGTCGTAAGAGTTACGTTATCGGGTTTTCCGGAACTTATCGGGCGCTCAAAAGATTTGGGGGAAGCTGCCCTCATCTCCCTTTTACTAGCGGTCAAGTTGTCATCCCCCCCTTGCATACACAAAGGACTATTATGCCACGACTACGATTGCAACCCGCCCTCTTCCAAGGAGAAAGAGAACCATAGTAATGCAATATGCTCTCCCGTCCCAGAGCTGACAGAGGGGGGTCAGCAATTCGGCCCTTATTGCATGCCACAAGTCTAGACATATCTGTCTGTCATACCTCTCCACCACTATGCTTCCCCAAAAATAAAAGCAAAGTTAGAACAGTTAGAACCAATGCCTATGTTCAATGCAACGTGTAACTGTCCCCAATCCTATAATCCAACCACTCAAAAACTCCAAGAAAATGTTTTGACAAAACGTGTACTTCGATAGGTTATGATACATGGCTGAGAGTATTGGCAATAAAATCACCGCTTCTTGGGGACGAAAAGACTCGGCTTCCCCTTCTTTCGGAGGCCTGGAGGCGGTAATGGTGGTCGCATTGGCGGCTATAGTCCAGTCAGCACCACGCGTAGTTTACCCTCATCTTGCCTATGCTTACCCTGTTGTTGCCCGACGCCGATCCGTTCGGTGGATTTAACGGTCCTGTCGGTATTGCTGGTGGTCGTTCTGGAGGTGTCATTCCAAGAACTGACATCGCTGATGGATCCGTTGGTAGTCTAGGAGCTCGGGGAGGTCTCTGACCAAACTTGCCCATCAACCCACCGCGGCCTCTATCACTTGCTACCTGTTTTATATGTGAGACGTCTTCTTTAACGACAACAGTGATTCAAAACGTACTCTCTTGGTCACAGGCTGATTCAAGTCAGGCGCATCATGCGCTCGTTTCTTCGTCTCTCCACCCTGGGGCTTGCTTGACGATGTGTGAATGACTGGGGGCCCACCAGAACGTGGAACAACTTCATCCTTGGATGGCCCAAGGCCAGGAATCTGGGGTGGTGCTGCAGGCTGCAAAGCAGGCGCAGGGCTTACTGATTTCGACACTGGCGGAGAAGGTCTGGACGGTGCATCTCTCGTCACATTATCTCCAACCTGCAGATTTGGCGGAGCGGGTAGAGCAGGTGGAGTATAAGTGCCCGGCTTGGCTCGCTCGAGTGGTTTGCGGAACATGGACAAAATGTCACCCTGAGTGTATCGATCTCGTGCCTTGGCATCATGAATCAACTTGCGCCAGAACTCGCCCTGTACAAGCGCTCTCGAGTCACCCAGAATCCACAGAGAAGACTTGGCTCGTGTAAGACCGACGTTCATACGTCGAATATCGGTCATGAAACCGATACCTCCCGTAGAACTAGCTCGTACGCAAGAGAAGATGATAATCTCACATTCTCGACCCTGGAAGGCGTCTGTCGTGTTGAATTCGATGATGTTGGTAATATTCTCACCATGGCGTGCCACGAACCGATTTCGAAGCTCAAATAACTGCGCCTTGTACGGGGTGATGATGCCAATCTTGCCAGTCAGATCACATTCGTGATATTCTTTGCTGAAACGCTCAAACATCTGCAGGGCAACGTCAAGCTCCTTTGTGTTGACGAGAGATTGGCCCCTGCGTCCACGTTCCTGAACACCCTGGACATCGAAGAAGCGGTATGGTCCGAGGAGCGCACTCTTGTGCCACGGCTGTTGACGAAGTTCCATCATATTCTGGCCATCCTGCAGCTGACCCTCGTAGAATTCTCTACTGGGGAACAAGCTGATCTCAGGATGCATACGATACTGCATATCCAGCAGATGCACGGATTTGGCGTGATTCTGCTGCATACGGACGAACAGACTCTGGTCGTATCCGAATTTGGCCGCGGACTGAGACAGAACTGTAGGCGGAAGCTGTTTGGGATCTCCGACTAGGATACACTTGTAGCATCCATACTTGAGGGGAATGAGTGCGCTCAACTCAACGCACTGTGCGGCTTCGTCAATGATGACAGTTTCGAATTCAACCTCCAAGTTTCGGAACATATCGTGACCACTACCACTCAGCGTAGCACACAGTACCTGAGCCGAGTTGAGAATCTCTTGCTGAACCTGGCGCCGACGAAGGTCCATTTCTCGGGCGACGGAGCTGCCACTGTCCTTGATGGCATCAATCTTTCTACCGATTTCTGACTGTCGCTTCTTCAGCTCGGCAAAATCTCGAGATAGGCGATTGTAAACTTCTCGGTCTTCTTGACCCTGCGCCGCCTCTAGTTGTGGTCGAAGATGTGAGAGCTGTTCTTTGATCTTGCCTGCGTCTTCGTGGAGTTTTTCTCGATCTTCCTTGGCCTTCTCTTTGGTAGTGTCACCCTCAAGGCGTGCTTTGACAAGCTCGTCTAATGTGACATCCTTGACTCCTGAGTTAATGGCGTCGCTTCGACCAAGACGAACAACGTTGATGTTTCTCGTCTTGCCGGATATTGTTTTAACACCGGCCTTCATTCGCAGCACCAATTCGTCCACAGCTGCGTTACTGGGAGCGCAGACAAGGAGCTTCTTACGCGATTGGGCGTTCGCCGTTGGCTGCCCATTTGGGCGCAATGGGACTCCTACTGCGGAATTGCTAGCTTGGAGCTGCTCCGAGAGCAGAGTGCCAACCATTGCCACAATGGTTTTGGTTTTGCCAGTTCCAGGAGGGCTACATCATGTCAGTTGTGCTACGTGAAACGGACACTCGTGTCACTTACCCTTGGATAAGAGTGAACCCATCGTTGTCGTGAGCTCCTAGAACAGCCAGAGCCTGTCCGTGGTTGAGCTGGTAGTTCTCCATGTAATTCGAAATCTTCTCCTGCCCGTATTGCAGGATTGGAGAGGGCTCAGCCTTGAGAATCTCATCCATGAGTTCGTAGTGCTGAAGGCTCTTGAGTGCCGCATACTCTCGTTCAATGGTAGCCATGTTTGTGATCTTGATGCCATGAACACTGACACCAGGTGTGAGGTTCTGAGCCAGAGGGTTACCCCGGGAAGCCACACGGTATGTGATTTCGATCAATTCTTTCTTGTAGTTTATGCGGTGCACTCGAGCCAAGCAATGACGGGCAGTTGGGGCAGCCAACGGCGTCTCTGATTCAGAGACGAGCAGGATGTCACCTTCATAGACGCCTCGATCCCTCTTCTGGACCACTGGCATGGTAAATGTTACCTCAAGGTAACTGTCGACACTTGCACGACTCGCAATCTTCATACCAAAGGACTGAGAGGTCATCTCGTCCTTGGCTGTGACAAACGACCGCCAGGCTTCCGAAGTCAGTAGGGGGAAGAAAGTATCCTCGTACAAGGCAGGGTTGGAGTATTTTGTTGCTACAGATGACGCTTTCGGGCCATTGGGAGGATCGTTACCCTCGTGGAAAATGTCCCATGCCAGGATGGTATTCCACAGACGATCCATGGGAGGAATCAGTCTGGCCCTCATATCCTTGACGGATCGATGCTGTCTGACTTTCTTGACGGGCTTGCGAAGCTTGTCACGCAACGCTAGCTGGCGTTGCCTGTCGGCCTCGTTAAGAGTCTTGAGCCCGCCAGTGCTCAGTGCAGCGAGCTCATTGTCAACATCGGACTCGTCGTCTTCATCTTCGGAGGGTTCGTCATCACTGTTCACCATGATATCGCTGCGGCCGTGGTCCTTCCCCAAGAGACCGAGACCAAGCAGACCAGAACCTTCACCGGGGACGGTTTCTCCTCGCAACCCCTTGGCCCTGGCGATGGCCTCGGCGTCTCGCCTCTTCTTCTCTTCCTTTTCTCTCTGTCTGCTTTCCTTCAGAGCAGTAATTGCCTTTTGATTCGAGATGACAGGAGCCCTCGAAATCTTGGGCTTAGCTGCTGCCCTTGCCTTCTGGGCCTCAAGCTGCTTGAGGATGGGATTATCGATGGACTTGCTAAGCTCCAGCACATCATCGCGGTTCGACCTAACCGGCTTGGCGACCGTGGACGTAGGACCCTTGGACCAGGCATCGAGCCTACTTTGTACCTTGGTCTTGTTGGACTTTTGACCGATCGGGCCAGCACTTGGTGAAGCGACACCAAGTTGATAAATTTGGATCTCATCGTCAGTCTGTCCAAGTGCTTCCAGTAGCTCAGCTCGTTGCTGATCGGTCAGGTTGGTGGATCGAACATATTTTCCGGGGATGGAGGTTGGTAGACAGGCATCCGTGATGAGCTTGCGAGAGGCAGCATGAATCTCGAGGTTGTTCTCCCTTAGACGAGTGAGGATTTTGCACAACACACGGACCGTGACGTCGATGAGCCATCTATCCTTAAGTCGAATCATGTTTTCCATGCCACTAAAGTGCTGTTTCGCAGGCACCAGAATCTGTGACATCATGTCTTTCTCCTCCTTCTTGAGAGACTTGGCGATGGTTGAAGTGATTAAGCCGTCTTCAGCAACTAGTGCCTCCGCGAGTTCCATAATCTCTCGACAGAACTCGGTCATGACCGCATTTTGGATGTAACGAGACCAGTTCTCAATGTTCCTGCAAGATGTGGAAACGAAACGCCATGATTCACCCCACCAACGCAGAACCTTGGCAGCCGACACTGGCTCGAGGGTTTTGGTTCGGAGTACACCCGAGGAGGGGTCGGTTAGTCCACGAAGAACGTCTCGACTCATGTTGAGGATGAGTTTGATAGGGCCCCATGGATAAGGAGGTCTGAGGACCTTTTCTAAAGTCCAGACAATCGACGAGAGAGTCTGTTCTGGGTGCAGCTGGGACAGTTGCTGGAATGCTTCACTTCGAGATACCTCGCCTGTCCAGCTTTTCAGTAGCCCAACGGCTGCTTCTGCAAGGTCTGGTTCGCCGTGGGCAGAGAGGCTGATGGTATACTGGAAGGCTAGACGATCGTCGAAAAGGCTGTTGAGATCGGTGGCATCGAGTTCGGAGATTCTGCCGAGAACAGTGCTTAGGGCATCCACAGTTCCCGTGAGAGCCTCATTGAAGTTCTTGCTGGATGTGCTAAGCTTGCCGTCGCCGCTCTTGAGTGGCCTGATCTGCTCAACACCAATCAGTGGCTCAAATGACACGAGCACGTCTCTGGCCAGACTAATCTGCTCTGATGATATATCAAACATCTCTGCGATTCCTTCCCAGAAGGTCTTGGATTTCCTGACGATGGTTGCTTGCGGGGCCTTACCCTCGAGACAAGCGATATACTCCTCAGCGAAAATCTTCATGTCAAGCTTCATGGCCGCCTGCATGAGCTTCCTTGCTGCATTTGCCACCTGGAACGTCTGCCAGCCTTCACGGCTACCGGTAGGGGCACGTAGGTTTTTCAGAATCAGTTCCTTGTAGTTCATGACCAGATTGAAGGCACCACTGGCCCAGAGGTGTGTAGTAGCGGCGCCAATCTTGGTTCCAGGATCGAGGAAGGTTGTCATGGTAAAGTGGAAAGCATCGAACCCAGCTCGTACGCACGCCGCTTGACCTGGCTCTCCGATACTAGGATCCTTGGCGAGTGACTCAAAGAGTGTGTGCATAAGCACTTCGCAGGCGTCAAACCTCCGGTTGTGGTCGAGAGACCGCAGCAGGGGTTCGACCCACGATGTAGGGAACGGCACGAGTGAGGGCTCTGTGCTGAAACCAGTCCAGCAGTCATCCAAGGACTGGCGTAGCAAGCTCTTATAGACGGGGCTGCCAAAGATCATGTCGGCAATGACGTTGGGCCGTGCATCACCAATTACATCCCAGATTGCCTTTGGGGCTTTCTCTAGGAAGCTTTTCAACACGTTGATGGTAATGACCAAAACCCCTTTCGAATTGCAGAACTGGATATGACGGAAGAGCAAGTCATAGATGTTGAAGCTTCCGGGCCTCAATTCCAGGCTTCGTAAACATTGGAGAATGATATCGGCACTTAGTGTTCTCATGACCTCAAGGAAGCCCTGCCAGAACTGCTCAATCTCGAGAAAGACGTCATTTGTTGGCGTGGCAAGATCTTTCCTGCTGATGTCGTCTATGGCACTGGCGAGGCCACCGCTTACTGCCCAATCAAACTGGTCTAATGTCATGGCACTGCTGTCGAGGTTTTTCCAATTCTCCATGGCCCATTTACGTCGGTCTTCGTTCTTCTGATCAAAGATGAAGTAAGCCATCCCCGGCAGAGGATCCTTTGTCCCCAACTTGAGGCCACTCTTGCCTTGGAGTCGCTGAAAGACATACTGGAAAGTAGATCGATGTTCCGAATCAGCCATGTAGGGGATGCAGCATAGGGCTTCGTATATGGCGATGTGAACCTCGGCAAGGCGTTCGCCAAATTGTGACTTCTTGAAAGTGGCGCCAGTATTCTCAATCTTCTCAACGTACTGCTTGGCCCAGGTAAGGTTGTGGTCGATACGCCTGATATCTAGATTGTCGAACAAGGACTTAATCTCGCGGACTGCCTCTTCATCCCAACGCCTACAGGCCGTCAGCATAACAGTCTCGCTTGCAGAAGCGTCAACACTTACTCAGAGAATTGCTGTAGCATGTATTTACGCTTCATGTGCCAATTGAGAACACAATCAGCGCAGTATTTGAGGGATCCCTCGAGTCTCGTTTTAAACTCGTCAAGCCATTTCCCAGCATCTTGCTTGTCAAAGCCGAAGATTAGGCTGTTCCAGTATGTGATCTCGAGTCTCTCTTCCCCCTGTTGTATGCGAGTATTCTTTTCGTCTACTGTGATTTGGGAGTGCGGGTCATTGGAGGATTTGTAGTCCTCCTCGTCATCGTCGTTCGTTCGAGGACACAACAGGTGGCATTCGAAAGGGATCTTCTGAAACTTCTCGTACCACTCCGTCAGCTCCTCATTAACTGCAGCCATAGTGTTTAACGTGATTCGCTGGGGGCATCTCTCGATATCGTGGCCAATCTGAGGTGGTTCAAGAGTGGCAGTCGTTCATCAAAGGATGGCGACAGTGGAGATGCTAATTTTGGTCGGACTTGGGGAAGATTAGGTCGTTGAGAAATCGCTTCCAGACCTGGGGTATCGCTTAGTTTCGCTCGTGGCTCGACGATTGTATCGGGTCAAAGGGAATGCTTTAGTGGAAGGTTTGTAAAAACGAAGTCAAGACGAAAGTTGAAAGAAGTTGGTTGCTGGGTCACTGCCTCAGCCTGTGGCCTTCTTTTGCCCTGTAAACGAATGTCGGAAGGAAGGCCAAGGAAACTTTGTGGAAGAAAGTGGTCAAAGAGAAAAGAAAGACCGTGCTTTAGTGAAGAGCTGTTTGCCTTCTTGACCCGGTGATTAGATGTAGAGAGAAAAGATAGAGCAAAAGCCGTGGAGGTTGATATCAAGTTCAACATTAAAATGGATGCTTAACAAAATACTCTGTTGGCAGCCCTTGAACCTTGACACGCGCAGCTAGCCGCGTTTTACAATGTGTAGGGGTTTTAATTGGGAACAAGGGTCCGTGCGCCACAATGGCTAGGCGACTACGGCTGATGCTCGGGGCATTTGCCAACGATTGATTTCACCTATAACCTCCACCGTATTTAACCTCACAATGATTTTGATCAAGGTAGATACCATGGGGCTTACTTTAGATTGATATTAGCACACACCGAGCAGAAGCGATGTGAATTCCTCTGCCGCAGAGCCGCTTATTGTTTTGTTTGGATTGTGTCTTGACATGCAAGACTTGAGTACAACTGTTCGAGTCCTTCTTGATCATACGTCTAATATACAGCCTCCCTTTATATCCTCCCTCTAATCACTAAAATCATCTTCATCCTTTCCCTTCCTCTTCGACGTCGCCAATCCCTTCCTCTTCCCTGTTCTCTCAACTAATTCTTGAAGCGGACACTCGGCCTTCTTCCACTCTTCAGTTCCCTCACTTGTGTTTGCTCGACAGCGGATACAAGTCCTCCCATGTGTGACAAATAGCTTATGCAGTCCATACTTGAGATAGTTCGGTATGCGGACCTCTAAATGACTGAACGCCTCGTCTCGACTCGCCTTGGAAGGTATCCACTTGAGCCAGCCGGAGAGTCTGTGGACGTGTGTGTCGACGGCGAAACTCGGCTGCTGTAGGCAAAAAAGAATAACGCAGGAGGACGTCTTGACTCCGATGCCCGGGAACCTGATGAGCTCTTGCATGGCCTGGTCGGGTTCCATGCCATGGATGTGATCCAGAGACAAGACGTTCTGCTCAGCCTTGAGAATCTCAAGATCCTTCTGACCCTGCGTCTTCCCCTCCGACCCCAGCACTCCAGCTGACTTGCCTGTCTTCTTCTCTCCCAAAAAAGCGTCTTTCCTACTCTTGTTCTCCTCGTATACCATGTCCAAAATCGCCTTGATATCCCGACCCTTGACTTGTGCAAGACCGCCTGTTTTGATAGCCTCAACAAGAGTTGACAACGATGCCGTGCGAACCTTGTTCCAGTCGACACTTCCCTTCCCGATACCTTCTTTGACCGTCCCGAACTTGTCAACAAGGCCTCTGAAGGCGGCACTCGAGTTTCTGTTTGACGTGTTTGCACTAAGGCGCGTACGGATCAGGGCGTCCAGAACTGAAGGAACCTCGCCGCATCCCGAGACCTCAAGAGACGGAGCAGGGATTTTCTTGGGTGCTTTTGATTCCCCGTGGACTTTAGCCAATCGACGGTAGACTTCTTCACAATCAGCTGCTGAGGGTTCAACCCAGTCGGGGAACGGTGTGATACCAGGCGTGAGACCGTAGGGGTTTGCTTTGGTCTTCTTGCCTGGGTTGTTTGCTGGTGCTTTGGCAGGCATCTTGACATCCTCGTCTTTGATTTCGGGTTTGATACTTGCTTTCCGGCTTCGAGACTTGGTCTGTGGTTTGGCGTCGTCGAGATCATTGTCTGATTCCCAATAAGATGATTTCGCAACTGAACGCCTCGGCCGGAGGGATCGGCGAGTAGTATCATCATTTTCTTCAACATTGGTGTGTTGAAAAGCCTCTAAATCTGGCTCTTGCCCAGTCTCTTCATTCTTTACTTTAGGCTCCTCCTTGACTCTGTCACCATTTTTAGGTGATGCTGACGCTGACGCTGGGTCTGTCTCAACATTGCTGTTTGTCGGACGGACAGAGCCGAGGTTATGCGGCAATTCTTCTGAAACTTCAATCTCTTCCTCTTTGGTCACTTTCATCTTCCGTCTTTTGGAGGGCGTCTTTGTAGCTGGAGCGGCAGCAGCAGCAGCAGTTCTCTTGCGTAATGTCCTGGTCGTCATTATAAAGGACTTGTTTATGAACGTAAATGATCGGGTTGTTAGTCTTGAGAATTGAGTAGAATAAGGCGTAGATAATCTTTTTATCATACCAGCAGATTTAATTGAAATATCCGCTAGCCAGTTAAGTGGAAAAAAAAAACATAACACTTTCTTTATGTACCATCTTTTGCTTGGGAACTTCAATGACCTCAACAGTCGAAGCCAAGGTCGATCCCCCCCCCACATTACCCACATGACCAACGAGAGACTAGCGGGGAGGTACCTGAGCAGCCACAACACCAATACATCCTTTTTTCATGTATTTGACGATCCATTGTCTATTATATCGTTTCCTGTTTTAGGTGTAAGCCATGAATTCATCAGTTAACTCAACCAATAGGGCCGGATTGATTTCATTTTTTATATTTGTCTCGTTTCAATGCCTCTTACCAGTCGTTTGTCAATGCAAAGACAATTAATTGCAGCATCACGATGCTCGACAAATAGAGATCCCATGTAGCAAATCACATGCTATTATTCTCCTTGAACTTGGAACTTGGTTCTTTATAGTTTTATAGTTGAAGATAAGAGACTCTCATATTTTAATTAAATCTCAAAAGTGTTTGCATTAATCCCGCGCTGATTATTCACTTCTCATTCTCTTCGCCACTCTTAGGACCCAACGCCAGACCTCAGTCATGATTCTCATTCAGCACATTCTAGTTTCCCGTGATGACTATTTTGAAATTTTAGTCTCTTCTCCCTAAAACTTTTCCACCTCATCTATGCAACACCGGGTCAAATCTACGGGAACACCGCTTTGTTTCCATCCCTCTCTCCACAACCTTCATTTTCCCCCTGACTCTACTTCTCGTCACTTGGAGCTCATAGCGGTTGCGGACTTCTTTCAGAGACCTCTCCTTCTTCATTCTTTCAGTAAAATTTCAAAGTAGGTTTTTTGTCACTATCTAGAACACTTTCACGCAATCATTCGAGTTCCAAACTGACCTGGCAAACTAGAACCTCTTAACTGGTGACTCCTTGTTTCCATGGTCTTTTTCACTACAGTGCAAAGACATGTCACATATCGTCATCGATGATGAGCATCAGGATGTTCAGTTCCTAACTGAGAGACTACCGAGCCTCGACCGACAAAGGTCATCGTCCTCGTGTACGGTCGGCAGCCGCCCAACTCCTTTCAGCGAGGGTGCTGGCGAGGTCATTGACTTGACCGTTGACCTTTCAACTTCAGGAAAACACTTACTCAAAAATGGCGAGCTCATCCTAAGCAGTCTTAGGGTGTCTGACTTCTCTGTTCGTTCCGAGACGTTCGTTCAAGTTAATAATTTCATTGCAGGCGATTACTGCATTGATTTTGTCCTAGTCAAGGCTATTGTCAGAAGTCGTCTTGGCGATATCAAGATCCGCGGCATTCCCTTTGCACTGAACCGATCACTTCTGAGCAAACTCCCCAATAATTCGAATGAAATTTGCATGATCTTGTTCTACGAGGAAGGCGACGCAGCACAATACCCGGAACTCGTCGACATAAATCCGTCCGACATCACCAAAGAGAAGACTCTGTTATCTACTAACGCCGATTATCCGGACTTCAATCAAAAAATTCATAACCCAAAGTACTCGAAACAAAGGGGACCGCCCCCTGTGAAAACTGGACACATCACTTGCCGCTAGAAGCTGGAGGTCATTGTGACCGGACAAGGAAGTCGAAAAAGGCAGTGTGAGGAGTCCCTCGTTCGATTAAACGCAGATGATATTCAAGACGCGCGGTATCGCATGTCTGAAGATGTTCTCCGGAATCGATGGCGCGGTACGACAATGAAGGGGGGTTCTGGGGTGTCGCCCCGACACACTACGGAGAACTACATCGACATCGAAAACTCGGGATCGAAACGCTCGAATAGATTTTCTGGTCAGAAATACACTCTTTTCGACTCTTGCTCCGGTGCCGGCGGAGTATCAAGAGGTGCTCAGATGGCTGGGTTCAAGATCGAATATGCCATCGACAAGGCCAGGGAGGTTTGGGAAACCTACCAGACAAACTTCCCAGACACAAAGCTGTTCCAGATGTCTTTGGGTGAATTTCTGTCAACTATAGACACTGTGCACATGCGTGTTGATATACTTCACTTCAGCCCACCTTGCCAATTCTTCTCCCCGGCCCATACTCATGCTGCAGCCCACGATGATGAGAATATCTTTGCTCTGTTCGGCTGCAACCAGCTTTTGAAAAATCTTCGTCCGCGGATTGTCACGGTCGAGCAGACGTTTGGTCTGACCCATGACCAGCACTGTCATTACTTCCATACCCTTCTTGGCGACTTCACACAATTCGGATATTCATATCGCTGGAAGATCGTGCGTCTCTGCACATGGGGTGCAGCACAGGAGCGCAAGCGCCTTATCATCATTGCTGCGGCACCAGGCGAGCGGCTTCCACCCTTTCCAGAAGCCACGCACTCACAGGGTGGCACTGGCGGTCTAAGGCCGCTCAACAGCATCAGAAAGGCCCTTAGGGGTATCCGACCGGGGGATGACCTCCATGATCTGGACAATGTGAGGCACTTCAACCCCCCTAGAGCAGCCTACGATGCGGACCGTCTGGCTGGAACCATCACAACTAGAGGTAGCGATCTCTACCATCCAGACGGCGAGCGCAATCTCACTCTTCGAGAGTTTGCTAGCCTACAGGGCTTCCCCAAGTCACACCAGTTCTTCGGGACCACAACATCTATCAGACGGCAAATTGGGAATGCTTTTCCGCCAAACACCGTCTCCGTTCTGTACAAATTTATTGAAGAGTGGCTACTCAAGCAAGATGGTATAAGCCCCCACGATCCGTGCAACAATGTCGTTCTCATCGATGATGAGTCTGACAAGCGTGTAGTCGACTTGGACACCCCTGGTCGCACTGGCGTACGACTTTCGCCTGATATAGAAGAAGTTTTCGTTATTAGTAGCAAGACTGTGAGGCGGCGTAGGCTCTGGGACATGCGTGGTGCAGGAAATACGATCATTGACCTTACGTGAGTTGCTTCTGTTGGCTCTTGGAGGATTATTCGGCTTGGTGCAAGACTACAGAGACGGCCCTGGAGAGCAAGACTTGAGAATTGTGTGATGCATATCTTATTAGAGAAATATTTGAAGTTGTTTCTTTAGAAGGGGGTGTTGTCTTCCCTGTCTAGGCTTTCGAGGCCTCAGGGGTAAGGGATATAATAACGATCATGAATCGTAAGAACCCCTGAATCCTAGCTAGAGGTAGCAATGATTCTATAGCAATGTTACTTCGACCTTCCTCAAACTCTCAAGATTATTGACCTACAAGCGTAATACGTCTGGCATCGGAAGTTGCAATGAGTCGGCTGTTCGAATCACCTGGGCTCGCACCTTTGGGGCCCGTGAGCATGGCTGAGGTCGGGTGCAACTGGCCGTCTGTCAGTGAATCACTGTCAATCTGGGAGAGATAAAAATGCCTCCGACTCGATGTTGAGGTCCTGTCTCCTTCTTTCCCTTTCCAATCCACTCTGCTACTTCCACTACCAGCCTCGGTTCTGTGGTGAACCAAACGAGCTGTCAGCTGCCTGGCGGTCCTCCCTCGCACCTTCCGTTATTTGCGAACACTCCTCCCTCACCTATTCACCGCGACGCGAGTTTTCACATTCCGACTTCTTCTTCCATCACATCTTCCAACTTTCTACATGATACTCTTCCTCCACTGCTTTCTCTAAGTTACGCAACATCCCCATTCTTCAACCTTTCTGGCCCCCATTCGCCGAGGCTCTCATGACCTTTGTTTGATCAAACCACATTCTACAGGCATCGACTTTTCCTCGCATTATTCGCCATGAGTACCATTATGATGGAGGCAATGAGCTCGCTGCCGATGCAGATTCCAGAGAGGGTAACAACATTTTTCTTCCCCTGAACCACTCTCGTGCATTCACTAATCACACTTTCTTCTTCTAGCCTGTTGCTCCTCTCTACTCATTCCCCTCCCAAGAGGTCTACGCATGGCGTCTTGAACAGGGCACCAGGATTGAGATGGAGAATGAAGAAGAAATCTTGAATAGATTCAATCAGGCGCGTCATCTCTTCCAAGCCTGGCCTGTTGCCCCGATTCCGGGCCTGACCACATCTTTCGTCAAGTCCTGGCTTCTCCTTGTCCCAGTGCCTAAGCCCTCGAAGACCATGATATTCCCGGCTCTGGGAGATCACTTCACAATCGATATCGAAGCGAGCATCAAGAGAACCGATGGAACCTTTACCCTTGTGAATCTGCGAGCAACTCGCATCCAAAATCCATACGAGGAGATGGCAGATTTGCCATCAGACCTGGTCGCCAAGTGCGCGGCATTCCAAGTCGACGTGCCACGCTCTTGGAAAAGGGACGATGGCGACAATCTCGAGCTTGACTTAATGGCCTCCTTCCAGACCGCCAACTCCTTGGAGGATCTGTCCAGCCTCACGATGGACCCATCCAAACATCAAAAACTCAACATCTTCTGGGAAACATTTTCGTTGACGTACGAAGCTGAACTAGCGGCACTACGGCACTTCATGGAAGACAGCCAGCTGGAAGACCGAAAGCTCAGCATCAAGTGCAAGGATGCATTTGCAATGCTCCTCGACTTTGGTGACAGCTGGAAGACCTGGTATGATCTGCACAACGCCTTTCCACATCTCAAGGATCCCGCCCATCCCAAGCACCGAATTTCAAAGCTCTTGGTCAACAAGTTCAAAGCATTCAACGCTGATCACCGAGCGGCATACAATGCTCTTACCCATATCCCTAACGGTCTCTTCTTTGTCAACGGCTGCCCTGGCGCCGGAAAAACAGAATGGAACATGGTGGTTTCAGCCCTCATCCAAGCCAAACGTCGACCAGGATCCCGCAAGAGACACAGTCCTATTCTCTTCGTTGTTGATCTCAACAAGACAGTCGATGATGCAGCGGACCGGTATTACACTTTGTGCAAATCCGCTGGCCTCAAACTTCGAATCATCAGAATGCATGGTTGGCCTTACGAAATGAGAAACAGCGACAAGCTTGCTTCATGCGGCTCGGGATCGAACAACAATAACGCCGGCACAGAACCAGACTTCACCAAGAAATTTCTTTCCACGGTTAGCATTTCGAAGCATACCAAAATGGGCAGAAACCCTGACAAAGCGCCCACCCTTGACGAGGCAGCCTGGGAATATTACGAAAAACACAAGGACGATTGTTTCATTATCCTCAAGAGAGTTCTGGCCAGGATGGAATCTGGCGAAGTTCTAACTGGCGAAAACTGGAAAGCACTACGAAGTCAAGTTACCATGCTATATCGAGCAGTGTTGAACCAGACCGATTTCATCGCAACAACACCCGTTGCGGCATATGGGCACTTCTCCCGACTCTTCCGGCCAGACGTCATCTTCATCGACGAGGCTCCGCACGCGCGGGAGCTCACGACACTGATACTGCTGGCATTTTTCGAGCCAATCGCATGGATTCTGACTGGCGATGTGAAGCAAACCACACCGTTTGTGAAGGGTGGCGACCGACGTGACACAGTTCGAGCTGGCTTGAAATTCAACCCCCATGCCGACCAGCTGAGAGTAAGCTTGATGGCTCGGGCGGATGCAGCTGGCGCCATCAGTAGCAAGCTGTTGATCAACAAGCGAGCGTTTGGCAACCTTCATCGTCTCCCATCCGAGATGTTTTACCAAGGCAAGATGATATCCGGCTACTCCGAAACTGCACGTTACCCAAGCAGCGTTGAGTTCTTGAAAAGTTACCTGATGAGCATTGGCAACGTGAAGGAACTTGGAGAGAACCGTGTGGTTGTGGCCCTTGGCGACAGTCGTGAGGAGGAGCAACGTAACAGCTTCTACAATCCTGCACACCACAAATGGATCGTCAGACAGGCCAAGGGACTCTTGGTCAACTCGGACTTTTGCAGCTTGGAAAACGCCAAACGACCAGGCACAATTCTCATCGAGTCACCCTATAGTACAGCCGTACGACGTTATATGGCGGATGTCAAACAATGGCCTCGAGAATTGCAAGATCGAGTAGAGGTCTTGACCGTCGACAAAGCCCAGGGGAACCAAGCTGATGTCGTGTTTTTTGACTCGGTCAGAACCACAAAGGCCGGATTCATGAATGATCCACAGCGGCTCAATGTCGCCATTACCCGGGCCAAACAGGCTGAGGTCATTCTGATGGACAACCATATGACATGGCGAAGGTCGCAAGGACGAAGTGTGCGAGCGGAGTATACAGCAAAGATTTGGGATGATGCGGCACGTGGTGGTCGTTTGTTTACCGTGAGCTCGGATTAAGTAAGGACTAGAACAGGTTTCCGATGATTGCTTTGAAGCAATCGTCTTCGAGGTTGGATGGAGCTTGGTGGCTTGGGTAGTAGGGGGATGGTAGAGGGTTTGGCAGAGCTGATCTTGAGCAAGGGGAATGGGAGGTCATTTAAGCATATCATGGCAGCTGACGACGAGATCCAGCAGGTTTGTTATTGAGATCAAGAAAGTGACAGGTAGAGAGCGGAAAGTCATTTGCATGGACAGAGCCCGTCTTGTTTGAACGTGAGGTTATGTTTAAGTTGGTGGAATGAAGGTTGAGTCGCGAGCACTGACCTTGGGTTAATAGCGGCCACCAGACACGTCCTTTTGGTGGCTTGCTCTACATGGTAGCCCGTGATGCAATTCGTCGATCGGTGGCTGTGGCGCAGACTGACTGACCTTCGGTACCACCAAGCATCTTTCGAAATTGGGGCTTGCGTCATGCTTCGACTTCTTCACCGGGGGATGATGACTGGTTCGAGATGCTTTTCGTACGTGTCTATGCTCTAGTAATCTTGATACCTTATTGTTTTGATTGCATCGTGAACCCGGGAACCTATTCTCAATTGAACATCCACGATCTGAATCCTCATTCCACGGCTGGGACTTGGCTTCTCCATGGAGCATCACGGCATACGTACCGATGTCTTGAGGCGATATTGTAGTAAGATAAGCTGCTACAGCACATGCATTTTGTTATACGAGCATCCCCTTAGCCCTTGGTTGGTTATTGTCATTCCGTCGGCAACTACAGCAAGGTCTGATGCCCTCTACCAGGACCACTCATGATATCGTCCAGATGCTAGCAGGTGCGGCTTTACTGTCTATGGGTCATCAAACATGAAGCTGGGGTGCCCCACAAGCTTCTGAGAATTGGATGAGGAAATGGGGTGTAATCTAACGGAATTAACAGAGGCCTTGGAATAACTTTTGAGACGGACGATGAGAGTTTTTCTGTTTTTTCCAGAATATCAAATCCAAGACGGTTAGAGGAAACGCATAAACCCAACCTCTTCAACTGGGGTTGTGCAAAGCCCATCCATCGGACCATTGGATGTACATCATATCCAAACGCCTAAGGACCCTCCAAAGTGTCTCTCCCAGAACCATCTTGTCAACTTTAAAGCTGAATTGAACCTCTGTTAATACCGTTAGATTACACCCCATTTCCTCATCCAATTCTCAGAAGCTTGTGAAGCGTCCCAGCTTCAGTGGCTTAGACCCAATGAGACCTTCAAAAGATGGATGTACCCCCCGTTCCGTTACAAAAGAACCGGGCGCAGCTTGCGACACTATTTATCCAATCGCGGCCTTTTCAACCCGGGCCGTTTCGACGCTAAGGACCCTCACAGTCCTCAGAGCCGCTTGAAATGGGCAGCTCCTCGGACACAGGTGGGACATGTTTTAGTGCGCGGAGGTACAGGTACAGGCCAATACAGAGGGCTCGCATCCTTGGAAGTGACAGCCCGCCCCCCGGATTTCCCTCTGATACTTGGGCCACCTTAGTTAGGCACTGGCCCGACGGGCAGGACCTGTATGTGTTGTCGCTTGTAATGGTTGTTCACTCACTTACTCACCTCACACATCAACTATTTTTCTGCCTCAAGGGATGATGCTGTGAATGCTCGAGTCGTCTTCGACTCCCTCTCTGCATTTTATTATCCCTTCAGTGTGTACTCCAATCTCCCTTATCGCACAGAGTATCTTCTTAAGCTCGTCAGTGGGTCGACGTCCTCCATTCCCATCGTGTCTCGCACGCCGAGGCTTTGAAAAGCGGCGGCCTCCCAGAGAGACCCTGAGACCCAAACATTCAGCGCGCTGCCCCGCTTGGACTACAGTGCTTAGTGGACGAAGAGGCACGAAAAGCCGCCGTTTCTATCTCGCTCATCGTCAACAGCTTTCGCCAGCTGCTGCTGCTGGTTGCTGCCGGCTACGAATCTGACTTGACATTGTCGAGAACCCTCTCGTTTAACGGCGGGAACCTATTCAATGGAAATATTGCGACATTTCAATCAGAGGAGGAGCCATGACATGGAGAGCATTGTTGCAAGGGGAGTCTTGGCCAGGCGCGACCTGAGCAATGGAGGGATTGCCGGAGTTGTTGTCGGAGTCTGCGTCGCCGTTGCTCTTGTCGCTCTCTGCCTCTATCCTATCATTCTCAAGCGCGTCAGGAAACGACGGAAACGACCACTGAATACACCTTCCGATGGTGACGATCCAGAAACCGGCGAGGTCCCCGCCGGGGGATCACCCATCGATGACACACAGCGCCGCTTATCCTCACAAGACTCTTTCAAACCGGCAGATGAACTTACACGCGGCGGAATCGAAGGAGGCTCGGTCAAGGACCTAGCATGGAATCCCCATGATGGTGTCGCTTATTCTAGCGAGCCTACGCAACTTCAGCAGTCCTACGTTCCCCGACTCAACACTAATATCCCTCCCGCCCAGGGTCAGCAAGTATACGATGATTCAATCCCCCGATCAGCATCTCTCAACACATATGAGGGAGAGTACATGCCACAATATATCGGTGATGCTCATGGCGTTATCGATGGAACCAGTGCCGATTACTACAGCCCATCAATACCGTCCGAGGCATTTGGCATGTATGCTTCAAACGAGCCACAGCAACCTCAGCGAACGCTATCTCGTGGTAGCTCTCTCAGAGCCAACCTGAAGCAGATGTTTAGCCGCAAGAATATACACGACCAGTCAATGAGTTCGCCAGCATCTCTCTCCTTCCATGAGGCACACGAGATAGCACTCCGGAGCGCACCACAAGGAACACAAGATGCTCCCCTGCAACGCATCACTACGGCCCAGGATCCGACTGAGTCTCCTGTAGATATTGACCCTTCGACCGCGGATATGCCACCACCACCTCCTCCTCCTCCTCAAGCGCTTGGCTCTCCCATACACTTGCCATCAAATCAACCTCTCACGTCAAGCGAACAAAGCCCCCCACAGTCTCCCCCATCTGCCCATTCTTACAAAACATCTCCCTCTTACCCAGTCCACCCTGCTCCTGGTACTGTCAATCCCATGGATATCATGCCCGCATCTAGTGAGAGGGAAATGTGGCATCGAACGGAGCATGAACTTTTTATGGTCTCATCACCCAACCCCCAGCTGCCCGAACAGCCTCGACAAGATGAACCTGTTGATTCTCCCTCGCCTTTCACACTCCCACCTGATCAGCCTCAAGCTCTCCCTGTCATTCAGTCGCCTACCCCGGCGCAAAGCGAGGTGCCCTTTAAGCAAGAGCTTCTTGAAGAACATGACACTCAGATGGTAGACATCCCTTCACATAATCATCTAAGTCCCTTGCCGGAACATTATGGTCGACGACATTCTAGTTACCCTTCGGACACATCTACGCCCCAGCCTGAACAAGCGTCTACGAATCCATCAACGCTTAATACACCTGCAACGCAACTAGACACACCGTCTCCTCATTCTGGAGCTGTGTCCGACTATCGTCACAGCGCATCGCCCAGCCATCACCAAAGCACTGTATCCCTGAAGAACGGCACCCACCCCTGCAACGAACCTGGCTGTAACCAGGTTTTTGATCAGCCGCATAAGCTTAAGTAAGTTAATAACAAGTGTGCACAGAGTACGCATACTAACAAACATAGACATCACCAGCGTTACCATATAAAGGATCACAAGTGCCACTATCCTAATTGTGGCAAAGGCTTTGGTACCAAGACACATCTCCAGCGACACATCAATGACCGTCACGAGAAGAAGAAGAAGTTTCACTGTGCCGTGCCGGATTGCGAGTACTCCAGACAAGGCGGCAAAGGATTTCCTCGCAAAGACAACTGGAAGCGACACATGACCAAGATCCACAACATGGATCAAAAATGCCTCCCTGAGCCTGAGGAAGTTGATCAGCATATGGGAGGTGTGTAAGAGCCGGGAGAGAGCTTTTGAGCTGATGTTGAAAATGACCGAGGCTGGCATACAAAACGCTCCTCCTGGTCTTGACTTTCTTTTCTTGACCCTAATTGTTTTATTAGACAGCGATGGTTGTGGGACGCATTTGGGAATTTGGCGTTAGGTTACCAACGGGACTTGAGTGTCACTATGCGGTAGGGCATTGTCTACACATTCTGATGGCATGTCCACATTGACATCCTCATCTATTTTGCTTCCTTTACTTGGGCGAGCTATCCTCTCATTCGCTGTCACCGCTATGAGCGTGTCCTCTGGGCTGGGCAAATAGGAGATCTGGGTAAAAGTACGACAAATAGGATGTCAAGGATTATTAGGCGTTTGGGTCTGGGACTCGTATCATTCTGCCAGGTGAACTCAGCGTGTCCTTGGGTATCTATTATCATATGGTCGTGTACAATTGAATGATTCATCAATATACACAGAGTGCCGCTTTGGCATGGAACTTACTTCCGCTTCTTTGTTTTAACTCAAGTCCTTGATTATCTTTCTCACCAACTTCTTCTGAGCCTCAACGTCTAGTCGTCTCTCGTCGGTCTGTTGCACAGCCCTGCCGACTGCGATTATGGTCTTTACATTCTCGCTGTCAACCCAGAATTTGCCATTTCTTCCCGTAGCCGTTTCGAACTGAAGCCCAGCAGAGCCAAGCTCTTCTAGGACAGCAACCTTGCCCTCCTGGACACTCTTGGGCAGCAATAGCCGCCGTGTCATTCCCAAAGACACGTTGAAAAGCATTCCCCCGGTGAGGGGTCCCAGGCCGTCAGCCTTTCCTGTGGATGAAGACATACACTCGAGCTCGGGGTCCATGTGGCGGTTGGCGAGAACGACTCGCGCGTATACTAGAGCACCGGCAGCAAGTTGAGGCCGAGTCTTCTTTGTAGCGCCCTCGAAAGAGAGCTGAGGTAGAATGGCGGGTGTAGTGTAATCGGATAGCGAAACGTAGTAGACTTCGGCGGCGCTGCGTTGAACTGTGCCGATGACGAGTTCACCAACACGAGGAGCGTACTGAGAATGACAGAGTCAGCAATAGTTCACCAGATAATTCAGCAGTATTTGACTTACTCTCCCTCCGCCGTTCTCTACCCGAATGGCATTCTTCTGTCGGTCCGTTACAAGCTGGCCCGCCAGCGTAGAGAGAATGTCGTTTGGTGGTACATGACGCAGACCAGGCCCTAATCGGAGGGGCTTCTTGGGGTGTGATGGGATCAGGGAAGGGTCAATATCGTCGCCTGGTAGAACAAGCACCGTACTAGAGGCCATTTTTTCTGTTGAACGGAAGCGAAAGAAAGCTTCAAGATGCTAAAAGTTGCGATGCGACAGCCTCTCTCTCAGCCTTGCCCCAGCAGTCAGTTCTGTAGAAAATACTCCCAAGCGGCGATTGACAAGGTGGGGCAGATTGGAACTGATAACGATAACGGGGTACGTATCCCGAGCTGCCCGCCCAAAAAAATGTGGGCGATTAGCGATTACCATTTTTTTCTTGACCAGAAACCCCACCATCGATCCTCTCTCGCACCTTCAACCCTCCAAAACTTCATCTAAAGACGCTCAAACTCATCCCATCGAGTAAACAACACGACTTTTTGTGCTCTTTTCTATCTTTTCTTCTTCTTCCGAATAGTCCTCCGTAACGAACACTCTACTCGACCGATCCGATGAGTGACAACGCCGGTGCTAAGGGCCCTGAGCCCGGTGACCGTGTGGTCATTGGTATTACTTTTGGCAACTCCAACAGTTCTATCGCCTACACTGTTGATGACAAGGCCGAGGTTATTGCCAACGAGGATGGAGGTGAGTTTTATCGTGTATAGGGGGATATTTCCATTGGCCAACCTGTGATGATAATGCTGACTTGCTCCTTCCAAAGACCGACAGATCCCGACCGTTCTCTCCTACGTCGATGGCGATGAGTACAATGGTGGTCAGGCCAAGAACTTCCTCGTCCGAAACCCCAGCAACACCATTGCTTACTTCCGAGACTACCTTGGTCAAGAGTATGTTGAGAGCGTTTCTCAGTAGATTTCCGATGACCATGTGTTAACCATGCTATAGGTTCAAGTCCATTGACCCTACCCACTCCCACGCCTCTTCGCATCCCCAGGAATCTGGCGACTCAGTTGCTTTCAATGTTAAGGACAAGGCTGATGAGGAGTCCTCGTCTATCTCCGTCTCCGAGGCCGCCACCCGATACTTGCGACGAATTGTCGGCTCTGCCACCGACTACCTTGGCAAGAAGGTCACTTCTGCCGTCATCACTGTTCCCACCAACTTCTCTGAGAAGCAACGCGAGGCCCTGATCGCCGCCGCCAACGCTGCTGATATCGAGGTCCTCCAGCTCATTTCCGAACCCGTCGCCGCTATCCTCTCCTATGATGCTCGTCCCGAGGCCACTATTGAGGACAAGGTCATTGTTGTCGCCGATCTTGGTGGCACTCGTTCCGATGTTACTGTTGTCGCCTCGCGCGGTGGCATGTACACCATTCTCGCCACCGCCCACGACTACGAGTTCGCCGGTGTTCACCTTGACCAGGCCCTCATGGACCACTTCGCCAAGGAGTTCCAGAAGAAGCACAACATCGACCCCCGAGACAACCCCCGCAGCTTGGCCAAGCTTCGTCTTGAGGCCGAGGCCACCAAGAGAGCCCTGAGCCTGGGTAGCAACGCTCAGTTTAGCGTGGAGAGCTTGGCGGACGGCTTCGACTACTCTGTCACCATCAACAGGGTACGATTTGAGATGATTGGCCGTAAGGTCTTTGAGGGCTTCAACCGACTGGTTGAGAGTGTCATCAAGAAGGCCGGTCTCGACGTTCTTGATGTCGATGAGGTTATCATGTGCGGTGGTACCTCTCACATCCCCCGCGTCGCCAACAACTTCCGCGGCATCTTCCCTGAGTCCACCACTATTCTTGCTCCTGCCACCAGCACCTTGGCCATCAACCCCTCTGAGCTCCAGGCCCGTGGTGCTGCCCTCCAGGCCTCTTTGATCCAAGAGTACGAGGCTGCCGACATCGAGCAGTCCACCCATCCCGCTGTCACCACGCTTAAGCACATCCCCAACGCCATTGGTGTCATCACTGTTGGTGCCAACGGTGAGGATGTTTTCACTCCCATCATGGCTTCCGAGACTGCCGCCCCTGCTCGCCGCACGATCCAGATCCCCGCTCCTAAACAGGGCGGTGATGTCCTTATCAAGGTCGTCGAGGGTGGTACTCACATCAAGGTCACCAAGCCCGAGCCCAAGGCTGAGGCGGAGAAGGATGAGGACGACTCTGACTTTGACTCTGACGAAGAGGAGGAGGAGGAGCACCGCGAGAAGATCTGGAAGATCGGCACTCTGCTCGCCGAGGCTGCCATCAAGGGCGTCAAGGAGAGCGGCAAGGTCGAGGTGACAATTAATGTTGCGGCCGACTTGGGCGTCACTGTCACGGCCCGAGAAGTCGGCGGCAAGGGTGGTGTGCGAGGAAACCTCGGTGGCCTGTAAAGAGAAGGGGGAAGGCCAGACAAAGCGCATTTGGGTTTCTTTACGGACGGACACGGGGCGGACGATTTAACGAAGTGGAATCTAGAGACAGGATGGACGTTTCAAAAGCACTGGTTTACGTCGGTAGACATTAGAAGCACACATAGAGGGCGTTCCATATTTGACGGGAACACCAGGGATGAATTAAATGATATGTTCTTTACGTCTAATACCCTCAACAACCGGTTGCGTCAACGCTATCAAGATGAATTGTGTATTTTTGAAAAGTACGAACCCTCCGTAAACTCCTGGATCGATAACCTGTGTGCTACTTTGCACCAACTACACCCTTGCATCATCATCCCCTGGTAACCGCCACGCAACGAGATCATCGCGAACATCAGACTCCCTGATCTCGGGGCACTTCTTGTATCCTGTCTGCGGGTAGCCATCACTACTAATGGACATGGCAGACGTCATGCTCACAAGACTACGGACGTGGTTCAGATCGTTGATGCGTACGCCCTTGCGCCTGGCCTCTGGGGTGACCGTCACAGTGGACATGCTCTTATCACTTCCGGCGCTGTGTGATCGTCTGTGGGAACTTCCACTGGAGTTGTTGGGCTGCGGGTTGCTCTGTGCGTTGGCGACGTCGTGGTTGCGTTGCCGGTGGTGGATGAGACGGTGGGCCAGACGGCGGACATCACGGGGTCGGAGGGTGCCGTTGTGGTGGTCTGAGTCGTCGTCCCCGTCGTCTTCGGCGTCTGTGTCTGGCGAGGTGTTTGGTTGTTTGTTGCCCCAGCCGTCGCCGCCGCGGAAAATGTCCTCGATGACTTCCTCGGCTGAGGGCTCATCGAGATGCTTGCAGTAGGATGCTGCGAGAACGCTTCTGTAAAGGTCTTGTAGTTCGGCAGCGTCTCGGGGTTTGGAGATGCTGGGGATAGCTGTGCTGATGTTAATATGGCTTTGGTAAAGGAGAGGGGGGTTTTACTCACGGCCGGTGTCGTCTTCTACTGCTTCGCTCATGATACCACCAATGCCACCAAATACTGGAGCGGTTTTTAAGGGAGGGGCGATGTAGCTGCGTTCGCCATCGACTTGGATCATGAGAATGCCGATTTTCAAGGTGCTGTTGACCTTGCTATCCTGCATGAGATATCTCCTCACGATACCATCCTCGACGACATCTGAATCCCTCCGTGGCCGGGTACTGGCAGCTCTACCGGGGCTAACACCGAAGCTGCCACTGCGCATTCGTCCCGGTGAGGCTACATCTTTGATAAAAGCCTCGCTCTCCTCGATGTACTCACTGAGGTTAAGTCGGACAATGCCGAGAGTGATCTTTTCGGTGACACCAAACTCCTGAATGACCTCGAACTCGATGGGGCACTCAACCAGCTGATTATTGCGATCTATCGAGATGCGGATGGAGGGTACAAGGGTGACGAAGCTGTAGTCAACGCGATGGTTGGCGATGGGGCACTTGATGGAGCGGCCACGATGCTCGGCGTTCATGGAGTGGGAGAGGTGCCATTTGACAAAGGAGTGACCGGAGACGAGGGGGACGTTGTTGAGGTCATAGATCTGGAAGAGGTTGTGAGATTTGAGTTCTCATCATTGTGGGTTGGTGTGGTGGTATACCTTGAGATGAAGCTCGAATTTAGGCTGTTTGAGTTGGTCAGTATGAGATGTGAGGTGAGATGAGATGAAGGGAGTCTTTCACCTTTCGAGCTTTGCCAACTGTTGGTTTTAAAAAGTCCATGTTAGCGAGATGTGGTCAAGGTAGTCGTATCCTTTTGAAGGTATCATGAGATTCTTGCCCAAGGAATTATTAGTTCTTGATTTGTTTTCCAAGATTGATTGGCTCACTTGAGCTATGTAGAAAACTGTTCTCTTGTCTCAATGCTTCATTCACATGATTCCATCAGAAGCCCCTTGTTCCGAAAGGGCGATCTCATGGGGTGCAAGACAAAGTGAGTGCATAAGGCTGAGAAACTTTGGAAGAGAAACTGGGAAAAGGAGAGATTCTCGAAATGCGCGTCATAAGTAGAATTGAGAGGGGGAAATTCTAGTTCTAGGTGGGGGATAGATAGGGATGTTT
>JABFEV010001869.1:0-13307 GCA_013618395.1 Fusarium domesticum
CCCCCCCCCAGTGCTGTGGAACATCGTCATTGTTGATGGGACGGCGGCCAACACCAGCCAGTGGGAATGTAGAGCCAAGACCAGACCATCGGCACATGGGTTAAGAGAACAAGAAACTGATCATCCAAGTCTTTTTACCTGATTGTGGCTTGATTTCCCTTTCGTTCGCAAAGAAAACTTGTATTGTGCTGCTGAGTGGCTGGCAATGGATCTTTTGGCGGAGGCCTCCCTAAGCATCCCTTTAAACAGTTATTCCCCGCGTTTGCAACCAACAGTCGTTGAGGGCCATACGAAAATTGAAATACATTTGTTATCTATGCCATCATCGGTCCTCCCTCGTATAGTAGTAGCCTGGTTTTTCCGTCCAAGCGACTTACGAAAAAGCACAGTACAGTACCAAGGAGTGCGCAAAGGATTCGGCTTGACCCCTGAGTGAGTACCCGGCAGAACCCCCTGCTTAGTGTCGGTCGGTACAGAACTCTCCACGCCACCACGACCTTGCAAACAAAGGGTAGAAGAAAGAATGATGTGAGAATCAGTCACTAGACTTTAGGTACTCTGTGTGGCAGAATAACAAGTACACATCACGCTGGTTCTTCTGTCATCTGTCATCTGTCATCTGTCTTGCTTGTCCCACCCCGCTTTAAGCGTGGCTGTATTCTAACATATCATCAGAGGGTGACATTAAGCTTCTCCGCAAGTAGGGCTTTATTTTCTGCCTAGTGTGGCCTACTTTTTTACCTTGGTTCCAGGGCTGGCCAACCTGGTGAGATCCCACAAATGATTATTTGATCACTTCACTATTGACTGATAAGGGGAGTGTTGCAAAGTTGACATATACGAATATTGCTACCCATCTATTGACGTTCAGACTAATTGTTATCTACTAGTAGGTCTTTTATGTGTTGATCAACGTCTGCCTTCTTTGGTATGTATGACAGCCCGCTTCTTCTACGTAACCCTCATACAGAGTAGATCACCCTATTCCTAACTGAACAATCTTCAACTGTCAACACACACAAGGCATCTATCTCTCTTATTGATCAAAGACCCTGTATTAAGCAAACTGTCATCCCTGAAAGTTACAAATAGTACAGTATACTCCTGCACCTATTACCGTCACCCGGGATCGCCCCTAGCATGCCGGGAATTCCCTCCCGCCAGTCTCCGAAGTCGAAAAAACTGGGGTGGATCGATACTGTTAAATAGTCAGATGGTGAGTTTTCTTGGTCTGCATATGTAGTTGTGGTACGTGATGTGGTGATTATCGAGGGTCTAGAAACCAAGTGTGGAAGAAGATCAGACGATGACTTGTTGTCATCATTATTCAACTCCAAGTCCAGTACAGAACAGCATATGTATGACTCTTTATTCGCCCCTTATACTCAATGGCAGAACTCAAGCCCAGGCATCACCATGCTACTGTAGCTCTTTTACTTTAACAACACCAACCTTGCTTGACTACAGCCATGTGATACTTTATTTAAAGGTGCCTCAGCAACTCACAATGTCAAGGATGTAAGATAAATTCTCTGACCTCAATAGCATATACGACCATATCCTTTTGAAACCCCGGGATCCTGTCAAGCTTTTTCTATATCGGGCAATAATCTTTAATTTTAGAGGGCCTCCGATTCTGGAGGATATTTAGCCTGAGCGATCGGCTAATGGTCGATAATTACTTATCCTCTAACAATTATGTAGGTATTGCTCGGACATAATTCATCCAAAATGTGAGGGTATCGGGAGGAGTGCCGTCACACCACAAAGACCAAAAGATCAATCAGTTTCAGCACTACCGGTACATGCTGGAACTGCTCCTCACTTCCGTATATAAGGGACGGAGGCCCTGCAGGCCACACCCTTGCAAGCTGGGGCCACGCAATGATCTCCGTGATTTATGGTTTGTCGGGGATCAGAACAACACCCCTACCATAACGCGGGTAGGGGGAGATAAAAGTACAAGGCAAGAAGATCACACTCAACATAGAATCTATATCCCCAAGGTCAATGCCCTTATAGCGTGCCATGTAGAACTATACATTCAAAGAGTAGATTACCACCTTAACGCGGCCCTGGTATTCTTCTCTACTGCAGTATCTTCCATCAACAATTAAGCGTCCCAGTCTAATCGTATGCCCAGACCCAGTAGGGTTCGAGAGGAATATAGACGAAATACCCATGGTCCTCGGGGATTAATTCAGCACCAACCAAGTTACTCCGTACGATACCGGTAAATGCTTTCTGCAAAATGCCAGGGGATAAAAGTAATTCTCTATCCCTTCGACTGTCATGACTCGTAAGGCTCCCTGGAAGTCACGGGCCCCATATCACCCCTGTCGTTATAGAGGTACATGAGGGGAACCTAAAATACCGGTAACCTCTTTAAAGATTTCCTAGTAAAACCACATACAAACTATTCTTTCAATTATTATGGAGTCCCAAGAAATACCTAGCCAAATGCCAGCTGTCAATGAATACGATGACAACACATTCATCATTGTTGAAAATAGCAGACGCGAGCGAGAGGGTGATAGCACGTTCCGACCTAACTTTCCCCCACAAGAGGCCAGAGGCTATGATTTTCAACCTTTCTGTCATGGCTGTGCCTAAACCACTGTACCAAAGGGCAAAAGATTGGTCAATAATCGCTATTGGAGCAATCATTTGGCACACTAGCTGCTCTTTTAAGCACTCCTCTGTCTGGTGGAACCAGGCCGTGACACTTTCAACGTGGAATTTCGTGATTTTAAGGTCAACACACTACCCCAGGAACCGCTATCACTCTTCCAAGCCTTCATGCCGTTATTTATTATTGAGAAATGGGTCGACTACACGAATGAATGGGTCGCCTATCTTATAGAGAACGGCGTGACTGACAGTTGGAATCACGATCTTCGGCCAACTTCACGACTGCAAAAATGGGAACCAACCACCACTTCAGAAGTCTATTTATTCCATGGAATCTTAATTTATATAGGCATTCACACTGAAATTACAGTCACAGACTATTGGAAGAACCCGAGATCTGGTGAACAACTCCCGACGCATCCCTTTATCAAGTTCATGCCATATAACCGATTCCAACTTCTATATCGACATATTAGCCTCGTCAGGTACACCGAGCTTCAACATAACGATGTTATTCTTCTAGTATTTCAGTACGTTAACGAGTGGTCAGACCCTATACAAAAGACCTCTACAGAGCTATTCTGCCCAGGAACACACCTTGCCGTTGATGAATCGATGACCCGTTATAACTACAGGAAGAAGCAAGGAGACCGTTATATTCCTAGTAAGCCTATTCCTTTAGGCTTTAAAGCGTGGGTTGTTGCACAACAAGGGTATTTCTTACGGTGGATTTGGCACCAACCTGGAGCAAACTACGGTCCCGTTGGTGTTGAACGTTAGAAAAAGAAGTGTCAGTCAAAGAAGTCCACAAACAAGGCCAAGCAACAGGCAAAAACGACCGAAGAAGAGGCTTCAGACGAGATCATCACATTGAATGCGACCCAAGGTGTCGTTATTGCTTGACTGGTTCTCCCGTGCTGGCAGTTTCCGATTGTGTTTCAGCATCAACCTGCGTGGTTTCTATCGACACAGCAGTCTCCACCACAGTTGATCCTCCCGTAATTATTTCCGTGTTCTCTTCTGTCGTGGTTGCAGGGGATTGGCCTTGAGCATTCGCCAGCTCTCGACAGGAAGACGACGCGATAATATCTTCCATAGTCTCTTGTACTCCTGGAACTCTCGTACATCCATCCCACCATCGATTGGGACACTCGTGGGCAAGCTGAACCAAAGCCGAACTATGATTCGGCCACCACGAGTAGGCAGCACTCTATAGGGAGGACAGCTCAGGTAGCAGGGTAGTTGGTACAACCTCTTCCATAGAGCAGTAGACTGAAATGGGAGGCATGGGGCATGTGCATAATCCTAAGTAATTGGTTGCCGCTAAGCAACCGCGTAATTCGCTCGCCATGTAGGAATAAAAGATTGACCTCAAGTTCCCCGTGGGTGTTGGTCCACTAAGGAAAGTCATCGGGTCATCGGTAATGAGACATTCTCGAGAATCCCGTGTGTTAGATGGTCTGGTAGTAGGAAATATGGTCGAAATGTGAACCCAGAGCTATTGGATCACGTAGGAAGTGAACCGAGGTAGTTGTCGTCATGTTGGAGTATGTAACATGGTGCTCGCGAGGAATCGTGAAAGATGGATAACCTGGCGGGAAGGAGTCTGAGTCTGTCGAGTCTCGGAGCGGTGCGGCGGTTGCTTAAAACAAAAACAAAATAGAACAAAAAGGCGGGACTGCTGTTACTGTGGGTGCATTGACGTTGCCTGGTTTATGGACAGGATTTGTGTGAATACAACCAAACATTCAATGTAAAGCCCCAGGGTCCTGACCATTTACTGTACAGGCCTGGTTACCTCAGCACGGCGGCGGAAATGTCACTGATCCGTCATAGATATAGTCTATTAAGCTGTCGCTAGTCTCGTAAACAAAACCATCATAGCAGGATTACTCAACTGGACGTCTAGAGGTTCACCGATCATGGCATTCAATACTGCTTTAGTAGGCTCGGAGATGTGCTCTCCCTACCGTGATCAACGTGAAAGATCCTGTTGGCATAGAACGGGTAATTACAACCGACTCACGTTAACCGTAACTGGACATGCCTCCGTTGTCAAACTCCTAGAAAAGTACGCTTCGTCAACCAACATCTGTCGAGAACCTATGGGCTCACCACAAGCTACACCCTCGAGAGATTAACATCTGACTTGGGGCTGGTAAAGAGTAACTAGTACCCTTGTTGGAAGACCCATCTTGACCTAACAACATCCTTTGTTATATGTTCTGTTGGTTGTTAGCATTAACTTGAACACTTGGCAGTGGATCTGTTTTTCGGCGATTTCTACTTTCATTTGATGATCAATACGGAGGCGATCCAGGAACGTCAACCGAAGAATGCAGGGGTAATGAACAAACTAAGTGTCAAAACTAACAGGTGACGATTGGGAATGATAATGAGGAATACAGAGTGGCGGGCTTCTATTAAATAGAAACTTCGGTTGAGTCAACTCGAAACAAATCCGGGTTGGGATCTGGATTGTCCATCGTATGACGGAAAGCATTCAGGAATTCTCAGCTATAATCACGTATATCGAGGTTTCCGGACATCGACCTCGACTCCGGGCTCTCCATGGTCACATCAGCAAGCCGTAGGCTGGATCATGCATGAATGAAACGATAGAGGAAGAAAAACATAACGAGTCTTAGTCTATCGCTATTACATGATTCAAATGCGATTCCCTGGGTTGATACCAAAACCCCGTCTCTCGGCCATTGAACATCTCGATACTAAAGATGTCCGAGAGGGGTGCTACAGAGAAAAAGGGGTCAACAATGGACGGCGCAGGGTGAACTGGGGTAGGCAGTTGAAAATCAATGTCGCAGTCGATGGCACAGTCGAGTTCTATGAAGGAGAGTCTAAAGACACCGGGAATATAAATAAAGGCAAGGCCATTCTCAGTGCGTTTGAAGCGGACTGGCGGCTCTGTTTGACGATACTGCCCAATAACTATGTCACCACCTAGCGCTGTTCGAAGCTGCGACTGTTAACATATGACTATGTGCAGAATGGATAAAGAGGAAGAGTTTACCAGATGGCGTAATTTGATTACTCGATCGCCACCTTCCATCCAACTTTCCTTGAACCCATAAGCTTCAACGCGGTCTATGGCTGGTAAAGGCACGTAGACCCAAACAGCCAGCTCTCGTAGTAAAGGATCAAGTTTTCGAAGCGTCAATTTGGTAGTCGGACTGGACGATGTGTGGCCATGAATACCTATGGTTACATGGGTCATGAAGAACGTGATGCCTGTGCGACGGTGAGGATTGATGCTTTTCACTTGTCGAAACCAGTCATACTCGGACAATTGGCGGTAGGGGTGGAGAGCACAATTCTCGAAGTTTGGTGGACGTGACGTATCCCATATGTGTAGGAGGTTGGGTTGAGTCGACAAAGACCGTTCTTAGCAGATTAGAGTCAAGCACGAGAGTGGCTGTCATATCAGAGTATCACGTACCTTGAAATCGACCGTCATGCCCTTGAGTGAGACAACAGGCTCAACGATATAGGCGAGGTAGTCAGATCCCAAGAGCGAAGATGGCGGCGACCCGGGAAGTCTTCCGATATTACTAACACCATGCGAATCCATTGTGATGCGAATGATTGATGTTTCATCGTTTGAACAAGACGGGCGTGCAAGAAGAGGTGGAGAACCGCGTGTCCAAGAAGTGATACATGAAACAGGAATTGCATTTAGAGTCCCATAATCATCATCAGTCATAGACACGCGCTCGACAAGCTCTATTACGGAAGCATAACGCCATATAAGAGCAGATTCTGAGTACTTTTCAATCATCTCGACAATCTCAAGTGGAAGAGATGAAAAACGTGGCAGAGTGCAAACTTCCGCCACCAGATACATCACTTTTTCGAGGGCCAATTGAGGTCGTAATCCAAGAGAAGGGGGTGCATGCCAAGGTTCTCTCCAAGCGGTGAATTAAAAGAGTCGTTCCAATTTGTCCGGTAATGAGCATTTAGACATAAATACGTTGAAGCAATCAGGATGAAGAGTCGCCACGCCTGGGTTTGCGAAGCAGGATGAGCAGACTCGCTCATGGCATAGATCCCAGTGACGATATATAACATCAGCCAAGTAGGAATGTGCTAGATACTGCCAATAGCCAAGAAGCCTAGGAGTACTTGTTTCATCACTTTCAACTAGAGGAAGTATTTAGTGAAGCTGACACACCAATCAAGACATGAATGAATGCAGAGATGTGACAAGCATGAGATGGTAATTTACGGATAATGAAACGCTCGTCAGATTCGAAATCGAAGCCGCAGACATCGCATTGGCGGCGGATGCGCATGTGTCTTCTCCAACTGGGATCTTTATGTGAACATGAGTACCGCGACATGTTGGCGAATGCGTTGCATGTAAATGATGACTGATTGATGAGGAATATTTTGGAAGGATGAATGCATCCCCTGGCTGGTTGTCATCTCGAACTGTGTTAACCATGATATTCAACTAGCGAGTACATGTATTACAGCATACGCGAACAACAGCCCCGTTAAATTCATCGCCCTAATACGTGCTTAATGTCGGATATCGGATGTCTCGTTATCACCAGGGTTCGAGACGTAAGTATCAGACGATAACGAAGGCTAAAAGTCAGGGAATTTTTATACAAATATTCAAGTGGAGATGGCCATCTTGACTAGTAGTCTATCGACAGATATACTAAGGGAAAACATAAGTAAAGGTCTGCTTGCCACTCTCATCGTACTTTTTGGGAATGACATTAAGCACACCGTCGATATCCCTAGGCTCAAAATCCAACATAGCAGCTGCATAAATAAGCACATCCAATCCATAAGTCTCCTTAATCCAATGAGCAAACATGTCCATCCCGGCAATAGCGCCTCCGCCAGTCCAGATATTACCATCAATAATCCATTTCTTCTCCTTTATCCACTTTACGTTTGGGTGCATTTGCTGAACAACAGGAATAATCCCATTGTTGATTGTTGCATTCTTTCCGTCAAGAACTCCGGTTGAGGCAACGACCAATGCGCCGGTACAAGTGGCAAAGAGGAGTTTGCCAGCAGCAACATATCGACGGATGAATTCTGCATGCTTTGGGTCGAGCTTAAAGTTGAAAGGATCAGGACCTCCGATCAGGAGGATATCTAATTCGGGACAATCATCCACAGTTGTGGTGGGCACAATTGTGATCAGACTGGACCCCAACTTAACGGGCTCCATGGTGACACCGATGTGATGGATAAAGACGTCGGGAGCGCGATCGAGGGTTTCCTGACTAATGCCAGTCATGGGAGCCAGTGTTTGCATGTAGGTTTTGCTGCAAGAGTTGACAAGGTCGACGGGACCAAGCACATCGATGGCTTGGTAGTCGAAAAGCAAACAGCCAAAGTGGAGGGGGGCCATGACGATGAAGTGACAATTGAGATTGAATAGATTTTGTAAGAAGAGATGAATGGAATATTAATGATTGATTCGTTTCGTGAGTGGGATTGTGGTGAGTTTATATACCAATGTGATTTCTTTTTACATCCGATCAGTCTCGGATCTTGTGAGTATCATCACATACAACTGTACCGAAAGGCCTCGATTACCCTACAAGTTAAGAATACTCTGCCAGGGAACTATCGTGAGCATGGTGAACATAATTATACCTAGGTCTGGTGTTCCCATGATATTTACGTCTTAAATATCACAGTCTTATTATTTCTGTATATTTACGTCGTCCTCATTTATCTTTCATAATTCCCATATAGTCAATCACGTATAAACCTTATCATCTTCCACAATCCGATGCTTCTCGGATCCTATTGTTAATATCAGTCCGACTCCGTTCAAGTGGGAACTTCGCTCTCAAATCTGGGAAATGTCTGTGGATTCGTGTATCGTCGAAGTTCGTTTCAAAAGAGAATGATCCGTGGTTTTTCCACCTGGAATCAAAGATACTTTTAGAGTTTCTCAGGCTTGAAAACGTTCATATCGTTTCTGAACATAGTCCTGTTCGTTGGACGGGTTCCTAGGGGCACATTGAGTGGAAATGTCCAAGAGAGAATGTTCGATTCATTGAGAAAGAGACAGGATGGATGATTGATGGATTTATGCTGGAAAAGATGTGGAGGGATAAGTTTGAGCAGAAGCATGATGAATGATTCTTATTCCATATCGCCTGTTAGACAGTAGCAGCTGTGATTGAGTCCGAGCAGTGAAACCTCCTTTATCCGAGACATAGGCTGGCCATATAATGTCAATTACAGCACATAACTATCACATACGACCATACCCACTGGAGAACTCGGGATCCCGTCCGCTCTCCTATAGACAAGCTAATGGTGGGGGGGGGGGGCAGATTCGCAGTCGAGTCAGTGACGGCCAGCGAATCCCCGCTGTTGTGTATTCTATATCTTTTGGTTGTGTGACTCCCTTTTTGTCCACGTAGACGCTATTTAGCGGGCTGGAGTGGGCATGTTTTACATAGTATAGTCGTTACATTTGGAGTCTAGAGTCATCCGTGCCGATGATGCCGAGAAGAAGAGTAGAAACATAGTGCTGTATAGAACGTCCGAAATCTATCCAAATAACATCATATCATACACAAGCACAAGTATGGCTTCGTTATTGAGAAAATGTCCAACTGTTACGTATCTTGCTTATCAACAAGTAGGCCCCCTTGTCGAGTAATACGACAGATGACAAACCTAAGCTCAACGACGGGGCAACCCCGCAGAGTAAGACGGCTTCACGGAGTAAGATCAATATACTCTATTCTTCCAAACATTCATCATGTCATTGCTCATGCAAGTCCGTCCCGCAACACTAGACGATGAGAATACCATCCAAAAGATACACTACATCGCCTTGGCCCCCTACCATGACTTTTATGCCGCCCTGTTTTCCGTCCATCCGAAAGATCTACTGCCGACGCTAGACGGACGGGCTCTAAGAAAACCTAGCGAGAAATTCTTGGTAGCTGTTGACTCTTCGACCGACAAGGTTGTCGGCTATGTGAGGTATCAAATTGTAGATGTGGAGGAAAAGGAAAGCGCAAAGGTCAGCGCAAAGGGGCAGGTCAGCTCTCAGCCCACTCCCCCGCTTGTTACACCGAAAGAGCATCTCAAGGACGTCTGGGAGAGATTCAACAAGAGAGATGATGACTTGGATGCATGTCGTGAAAAGACTATTCAAGGGCAGCGACATATCTGTAAGCTCTCCCCAGCGCCTAGCAAGACCGTCTACTCACTCTACCAGGGGTCAAGCATCTAATGATCCACCCCGATCAGCAGAGACAAGGTATCGGTAGCAAACTCCTCAGCAGCGTCGTATCGGTCGCCGAGAAGCACGGGTTGCCGATCTGGCTCCTGTCCTCGAAGGAGGGGTACGGTCTATATGCGCGGTTGGGGTTCAAGGACTTGGGGACGTTTGCGATTGACAATGTCTTCTGGGCTAAAGACGTTGCCAGGGTGGAAAGCGAGCTGGGCATCCTTGAAAGTCAAGGGAATGGGGACCTGGTTGGTCAATATGCGGGTGTGGTTGAGTTGGAGAGATGCATGGTTAGATGGCCTGGGACTTAGGGGTAGTAGGGCTGTTGATGTTGTTGGAGATTTGATAGATTTTACATGGAAGAGGTGTGGTTGGGGAAATGGCTAGCGAATTACAGTGGCTAGGGAAAGGTCACCTATAGACCATGTGCTCTTGGCCTTGCATACATAGCAGTGATAGCACGCATACACAGCATATATCGAAAATATTTCTGGCAGGCTCTTGTGTCATTTGTCCGTTCTATAGCCACCTATCATCGCTACATCATCAATCTATCGCATCTACATCCCGTCTATATACTGTTGGTACCCATTAATGTAGTATATATCACATCAAAGATACTCTCTAATATTCGCCAGGTTGAAAATCGCGCTCACACCGTATCTAGCAGTCTCATTTGTAAAAACCCAGGAAGCCTCCTCACCACTGTTGAAGAACTCTGGAGGAGAAGCCTTGACAACGCTCCAGTCCTGATCTTCCGTGTACCCATCCGTACCAAAGAACTCCTTCCACGCGGCTCTTCCAAGCTCCTCGTCTTTCTGCTCCACTGCTGCTATGGCTGTGAGAGTAGAGTGGCTCTGTGTCCACATCCCGGGGATGTTGGGGAATTCGAATCCGAACTCTTTGCGCTGGACTTGAGGACCGCCGTTGTACGCTCTGCAGTAGGAAAGCCAGACGGCCTTGAACTTTTCCACGGCTTCGGGCTGGTCTTCTTTGGCGTAGTCGAGTAGTTCGGTGAAGGTTTCTGGGAAACCGAATAGCATCGAGAGATGCGAAATGGCATAGCTTGGAGTCGGAGGGGGACATTCGCGGATCTCGCCCGTTTCTGGGTTCAGCAGAATAGCGTTGCTGCCGATACCGTGTGTGAGACCAGACAAGCCGTTGAGAAGATTCACCACAAGATCCCTGCATCGAGTCCATCCCTCAGTTCGTCTCTCCCAGGAAGTCAACCATGAAGCAGCCATAGGTCCGCAGTCGAGACCGATGTTGGACATGGCGAACCCTTCTGGGACACCTCCATGCTTCTGAACCTTTCGGTGCGAGTCCAGTGTCAGAACGGAATCTTGACATTGCTGGAGCTCCTGGATCAGATCTCCTGTACGTTCATCACCTGTGAGATAAAAGTAGATTCTTCTGTAGAGCACATTGGAGATCCGAAGCTGCTTGGAACTGTCGCTAAAGTGCTGGACACCATGACGAGTTCCGAAACCTTTGAATCTTCCTACGTGGTAGACGTCGACTTCGCCAGTATGCTTGGTCATTGCCTCTGCCATCTTGAAGACATCGGCTCTACCAGTGTGCAGAAAGTAGAGCCATAGCCACAAGTCGGTCGACAACTCGGAGTTATCCCAGGCATACCCACCGACATCGTACCTCCACGCATGTCGGAACTCATCATACGTGTGCTGGACATCGCCGTGGTCCCAGAACCCGTACCATCGGTGTTGTTCAACCTGGTCCTGGTAGTAGCCGAAGAGCAAGTCGAGGTTTTCCTCAATCTTCTGCTCCTTCTCGGTGGGAGAGGTGCCCAGCGTGCGGTAGTCGGGAGACCAGCAGCCGTGAAAGACCCCGGTTGAGTGCATGTACTCGGCAGAGGCGATTAGACGAGGGGCGTCTCTGATGAGGGATGCGAATGTTGACAGGTCTTGGTTGGATGGTGTGGCAGTAAAGGGCCTGAGGAAGAACTCGTTGGATCTTGCGATGCCATTGGCGGTGGCAAAGCCTGGTTCATGGTCCTCGTAGGTGACATTGAGTGCCTCGAGTTGTTTCTCGTACGTGTCTAGGCCAAGTCCATCGTGGTAGGGCATCGTCTCGAGTGGCCCAGCCTGGGGGGAGTAAAGCCATACAGTAACGGCGGCTTCGTCCTGGGTCAAGCCCGACAGATCAATCTGGGTAGGGTAACGTTCCCAAAAGTCAGACATGCCAACGGCCAAGCCGCCATGTCTGGCCGATCCAACGTATGCTGTACCATCAGCGCGACCGCCAGCCGTGGCCTTGACCCAGGAGCAACCAGGCCTGGTTCGTTTCTTGATGGTGAAGCCGTCCGACGACAACTGCGAGAGACTGTAGTCATCCCAGCAAGGGACGGTTGCTAGGCCGCTAGACAGAGGCGTCTTTTCCCACTCATCAGCGCGGAGTGTTACTGGCTTGCCCGAGGTCTGGTCGATTCTCGTTTGGGTAGTTGGTCCGAACCTAAGACCAGACAGGCCTTGGACCTCTTCTCTGAGCACGCCACCACCTGAACCACCGAGGCGGATGTGTCTATTGTACTGCTCGGCATCGTGAAGAGGGACGGAGAATCGAAGGCCCAGCGAGTTCAAGGGCTGGTCTGCTTCAAGGTCATGGATAAAGGAGTGGGTGATTCTTATAGACGAGGCGTGGGAGTACACGTAGACTCTGACGTCGAAAGACAGATGTTCCTCATCGTCAGAGACAGTAGTTCCAGAGATCTTGACAACGACTCTATTCTTGGTGGCATTCTCAACGACTGTTTTCTTGACGACTGTTGAATAGGCCTTGTTATCGATTGAAGCGATAATCTCAGCACCAGAACAGACGAGACTACCATCGATTGACAAGCTATCAAGCAAGGTGGACTTTGCGCAATGGGAGAATTCGAGCTTCAGGCCAGACTGGGTGGTAACAACAAGGGTATCCGAGGTCTCATTGACCAAGACGCCATCGACATCTGAAGTGACATTGGCACCCTTGACATTGTATGAATCGCAGTAGCCAACATGTCCACTGACAGAATGAGCAGTCCACTTGAGAGAACCATCAGGCCAGAATGCAACCTCACGAGAGTCCAAAGGGTGCGACGCGCCATCACTCTCGATAACGAAATCCTGGCCAGACTGGTAGAGACCTCTCGGCCAGGGCATACCAAATGACACACCGTTCGACAGGGCTTCAGGGCCTCTCCCCGCACGTAACCAACGGAGGTTGGCGGCCAACATTATACCGACCCAACCGATAGAGGATGGGGGAACGCGGGGGGTAGGTAGGCCGGTTCCAGTTCACGCAAAGGTGGGTGCGGAACGCCAGTTTGGGGGGAGGAGGAGGAGGATAACAAGGGGAAAGAAAGGACTTGGAAAGAAGTGCTGAGTAGTGCGCCGAGAAGTGATTGACAAGGGTTGGAAGGGGGGAGAGGGGG
>JABFEV010001870.1:0-21045 GCA_013618395.1 Fusarium domesticum
CCCCCAGCCCTCTCATCATTCCCCTCACCCAACACCATCGTCAACCCCTTTCCATCCCTCCACGTCCTCCACTCGGGCCTATTTCCAAATTTCCCAGATCTTATAGCGTTCGGGTCTCCCTTTGTAATGAAGCTGGTGCAGTATGTGTGGAAATTACCGGCGACTCTGTCCTGCGCGGGGGATATTTCGCGTACTTCACGGTTGTATGTCTGGTAACGCATTTGATCGCCGTGGTTGGCGCCGAGAATGGCGGTTTTGTTGAGGGCCCAGTGGTATAGATATGCTGGTGGCTGTTCGTCGTGGGAAGTCGCCCATATGACAGTCTGGCGAACAGGACAGGTATAAGCATAGTGTCCATACGCAGCTTCGAGACGTCGGTACTGTGATCCTACGCCTGGAAACCCCGTGGTGTCGAGATGGGGAGAGTGAGGGTCCGTAGAGGGGTCAGGGTACAGGTCCTCCAGCTCCGCGACTTCAGCGTCCGTCAGATGAGGAAGAAGCGTGCGGAAGAAGTTTGTAAAATCCCTCGGTCTGTCTGCTGATCTCGGAACATAGTATGCACCCTCATTATGCGCCGAGCCCGTAAGAATCGGGACTCTGTTGAAATTGCCAGACTGCCACGCTTCAAGAGGCCGTCGAGAAATGACCGTCCCGTCAATAACAGGCTGCCACGCCCAGCGGTTCGAAGGCTCGGATCGTTTGTACACCTCTTTACCCGCTCTGTCGACAGTTTCGGACGGCAGACCGCGCAGACATGTTAGGACTTTGGGGTCTTTGAGATCTTCCAGATGGGAGCAGGGTGTGAGGTCGAGAAGTTCACGGAGATGCTGCGTGTTGAGAGCAGCATTGGGAGGGTGGACAGCGCGAGCGGTGTGGGCGCCAGAGTCCATGATTGCTTTATGGAAGAGTTTCTTGGGCTGGTTGACATCCATGACGAGATGCCCAATCTAAAAATGTCAGTTGCGGCCCTCTTCCTCTGTAGACGTAGACTCACACCATGTGCAGCAGCGCTTAATCCCATGCTAGTCACATCATCAGGATCACCTCCAAAGGCAGCGATATTCTCCTGCACCCACTCTAGCGCGGCATACATATCCTTCAAGCCAAGATTCAAAACGTCCTCCTTGGCCGTAACATCTGCATTCAGTCCTCCGAAAACTCCAATTCGGTACTGCATGCTGACAGCGATGTAGGGCTCCTGGGAGAAGGCCAGCATTGTGTGACTGTTGTGCATTCGAGCAGCGCCGCGATTGAATGCTCCACCAGGGATGAGGACTGCGACGGGGAGTTTTCCCTTTGTTGGGGTATGGCCTTTTTTGCGCCAGACGTTAATGGTGAGACAGTCTTCGGATTCGTAGTCTGGGCCTAGAATGGGGTCTTTGAGGAAGGGAACGAGTTGAATACCGGGACATCTTGATCGGTCAGCCTTGTGGGATTGCACGAAGAGCAGGGGATTTACCTAGGACCAAGGTAATAGGCCTCCAAGGTCTCATCACTCGTCGGAACAGACTCAGCCTGCCGGAACCTCTTTTCTCCAACCGGAGGAATCGCATATGGGATTCCCATGAAGCCCTCCAAAGGCTCTGGATATGTCCCATCATCGACGAATTTGCCAATAATAGTGCCCTGCTTGATCGTCACAGAAGGAGCGGGCTCTGGAGTTGAGGTGCCTTTCTGTAGTACATTGGAATAGGCGGCATATACAGCAGCAGCCAGGCCAATAGCCACAACAGCCAGAAGCGATGTCGAAGACAAGCTCTGCTTCTGCGACGCACTCTTTACTCGATCAGCCATGGTAACATACACAGAACTATACCAGATATGCCCAAGCCAACATCCATCATGGTGAGTCTACCTAGATAAGTGTCTCTCACCATGGCCGTTATCGCACCTACAAGCGACAACAACAACAACAACAACAACCCACGTAGGTTTTCCGTGGGAATCCCAATGCCGGTTAATCCAATGCCAGTTAATTCCAATGCCGAGCTGTCCCCTCCCAAACAGCCCCGCGCGCCATGGCGAGCCCTCGTCGTATCATGGACATTGAGGGGAAGTGGATCGGAAGAGCTAAGCTACGGTTCCTGTTTTTGGGTCCGTGTGGCGGGGATGGGAGATCGGAGTCAAACAGTAGGGACCGATCACGTACTTTACTATCAGGCAGGGATGGTGAGTTTGCCGCGGGAAGTGCCAGTGATGTCAGTGGTCTAGTTCGTGAGTGCTAGGTTCGTGGTGCTGATGGAGCATGGCATATGAGGTTGTTTAGTTTCCGGTCCAAAGGGCTGGAGCGTGTATCTGGGCGATCAATCATCCCGATAGTTGGTAAATGCGTGTGATTGGACCTTGACTTTATGATACTATTAATGGGACAGGGAAAGGTATGCATCATGGTGGATATAGCTCCGAAGACGAGTGAACTGAATGTGAAGGAAGAGTTAACAGGATAAGTTCAAGAGCAAAGATGGATGTATTTTCTTCTATTTGAGATTGCCAACTTTGAGGTTATGAATGAGGATTGAATAGAAGAACATGGACTCGTAGAGCGAGGTTCAGCATGAGGTATTGCCCTTCAGGGAGCAGAATGTCAGGGAGAACGAACACTTATTCCAAGACTCCCAATACGTGATGATGTTACTCTTCATTCACTTCATACCTGATCAACCACCTTATCCGTTGATAGATTACATGCAAGATCCTAATATCAAGCCTTGCTTCGTAATATTAGCCTGGCCAAAGAACCGTTATAATCATAAGCTGGCTCTGGCTCTAGCCACCGCCTACGTCCATATACCGACGTCCAGTGCTGCTGCTACTTAATCCTGGCCAGAATATCGGTCACAGCTCGCTCTACGATGATGGAGACATGCTCCTAGAACAGGACCATCCATAGGAAGGTATGCTTTTCTTAGTTATTGAGAGTTGTCGTAGATCAATCTATATCGAAGTTGGTGTGTTTGCAATTGCCCTTGACTGTCAATGGGTAAAGGTCATACAGATATCCTTTAACCAGCGATGAGGTTACAAAGTGGCCTTGGTCAGAATTGCAAGCTGCTGCTTGGTAATCCAGTTGCTACCACCGACAGCCCTGACGCGTAACTAAACCCCCTTAGTTGTGCTGTAGCTCTCTGCCCGGGCGAATCACACATGTGAAGCCATTCGTCTGACTGCTTGGTTTGTTATTCACCGTCAAGGTACCCACGTGACTATCTCTCAGGCTTTCACAGCCGCGTCCACTTCCCACACCATTTTCATTCTCTCCAATTTCAACCCACTCTTGAGTTTGAGTCTGGTGAGCAACAAGAGCATCGCTTTGAACCCGTTTCCCCCAATGCTCCTATTGCCCACATGACCGTGATCGAATTGAGAACAAGCACGACACTACTACGACAAATATCTATGTCGCCGCGCCATGCAGCACCTCCAATACCTACCTAGTAAGTTGATCCTTAAACTGCCTTTGATCTGAGCTCACAAAAAGAGCAGCACTTCAAGGCCAGGTAGTAAACTCTTCTTTGCACACACATCCCTTGTACATATACAAGGCCGCCCAAGCCTCAGGGAGTGTTCATTGGACTCTTGACGGGAGAGGACCAAGGGTTAGTGGAAATGTCTGGAGTCCTGTGAAGACGCCTTTTCCCCGTCCCCCATCTCCCTGTTTTGGACCAAGTCATCTAAAATTCGTCAGGCTCCCTCGGGCGGTCCCGTCATTTGAGCTGTGCCGTCGACCACGTCAAGCTAATCTCGAGCCATCGGCAACTCAACATCCATGGCACCTTCAAGGACGCCGCCGAAGCTCCTGAAGAGGAGGGCTCCTTTCAAGACCCTATGAGAGCAACCGTGTGTGTCTCTACTCTCACCATTTTCACTTCCCTCAAACTCACCTCTCCAAACACAGTTTGTGCCGATCATATTGTTATTAGAGGTGCACAAGCGTTGGAGGTGAATCAGTTTTGGAGGTGCACTACTCTCATCATCATTCTTACTCTATATGACTATACTCTGCAGGCTACTACCTACCTTCATCACCTACCTATTGCAGTACCTGGGGTGATCAAAGAAATGGCATCTCCAGAAGAAGCAACACCCACATAGAGATTCAGGTGAATGTCGGGCTCAGCGACGGCCAAAGTCTATTTGACGAGGCAGTAACCCAACTCAGGCCGCCCAATCGGTCAAGGGCCCTCCTCTCTTCATATTCTTGGGAACATATTGTATTCATTGTGGTTTACAGAACCTCAATTGGCTCTGTTCCCATGGATGTCGATGGACGTCCTCTAGCCTCCATTCAACCCCCCACTTGTAAGTAGCAACTCGGTTGTCTCCTTTGAGAACCTAAGTCTAACGATCAAAGACAGGCAGTTGGTCCTGCAGGCGGTCTGCTCGCCAGCCAGATCAGGGAGCTGTGGCCCTACATAGAGGAGGTTACGAGTTGCAGTCGGATCTCACCAAGGCGCCTGCTTTGTCATGCCACTGGCTATTTTCCGCGCTGCCACCTTTAACGGAAGATTTGAATCGCAAGCACTGGTCTCTCGTTCGCTCTATCCAGAGCATTGCAGAAAAACGACTTTAAATGGTAATGGGCCACATTGTGCCCGTCGATGTAAGCTTTCCACCCTGGCTTGTATGTGTCCGGAAACTAACAAATGTCCGCCGAATATGTCTCCGAGGCCCCCAGACGTCATTCCGCCCTCCTCACCTCTTTATCATACTATACATGTCCCCGAAGGGCCTCCGGAACACGTTCCATTTCCCTTCTCACCATTTGGATTCATCACTTCATTCACGACCATGGCAAATCCTACGAGACAGACGTTCATCGCCCGCAACGGCAACAAGTACTCCTTCACTCATGTCAAGCCCACATCTCGCGACAATACACTTCTTTTTCTCCATGGCTTTCCTTCCACCCTCTACGACTGGATCTTCCAGATTCGCTACTTCACAACAAAAGGCTACGGCGTCGTCGCTCTTGATCTTCTCGGATATGGAGAGACCAGTGCACCAGACGATGTGGGAAACTACCGTCTCAAGTCGATGAGTGATGAAGTCGTTCAATTGCTTGACAGCCTCCAACTACAGCAGGTCATTGGTGTTGGGCATGACTTTGGCGCAACACTTTTGTCACGCCTCGCAGCGTACCACCCCCAACGATGGTCAACACTTGTGTTTCTCTCTGTTGGGCCACCTTCTTTAGGAACACCTTTTGACGTCGACGCTATCAACCTAATGACGAAGGGCATACTTGGTTTTGAGATGTTGGGATACATTCCCTTCATCGCCGAGGACACAGCGCCTGCCATACTGGAGAAACACGCCGAGTCCGCAATGACTCTCATGTTTTGTCGTGATGCGAAGGAATGGGATACCTGGTTTCATCCTCTCAACAAAATGAAGGAATTCATCACTCACGATCGCAAACTCCCCATCGGACCATGGTACATACCCGACCTTCAACAACATCACATCAAGGCGTTCAGCTCAAGCGGCGGTTACGAAGGCGCATCCAAATGGTATCGCATGTGGAAAAACAATCTCAGTGCAGCAGATGAAGTCGGATACGAGGGTTTCAAGATATCACAACGTGCGCTGCTGATTGTGCCCAAGGAGTCGAATCAACAGAGGGAAATGCTTGAGGCATGGGTACCGCAGTTGAAGACTGTTGAGGTAGAGGCGGGACATTGGGTTCATCTTGAGAGGGAGGGGGAGACGAATGCTGCTATTTTGAAGTTTTTGGAGGACAATGTTGTAGGCTTGTGATGTGGAACACCATCACTCGAGAGGTCCATATTTCTGTTCTTATAGACAATGCTTCTTCTTACTCTATTGATGACAGACCTTGATTGCGTGTGAGTCTTGAAGCAATGCTAAACTCTTGTACGGGGTAGTGCGATGTGTCATGCAGGAGAGTGTTGCTCTCTTGCTACATCCTGCCTTGGATCTCCAAGGTCGATGCCTCCCGGTAATGTCTTGCAACGAATGTTGATATGATCTCGAAGATTAGGTCTCATATAATTTTCGAGAATCATAATATTATTTATAAGATGAGGCCTGATATTCTCATCAAGAATCATGATATTATGATTGCAAGCGAGCCAAAAATAAAAATAAAAATAAATAAATACCATCATCTCTTGAGCAATGGACAGCTTCACACCATGGTTAAGAGAGTAGAAGAATACAGCATGAGCGGCTACGTTGAACATGTACTCATCAATACGATCACCGCTATAGCTTCACATGTTACTTTACTGCCACCGTTACTTCGGTCCAAACGCTCACACCGTCAGTTAACTCCAGAACAGTTGGCCTTTTGCTTCGTTGTCGTGACTTGCCTCGGCTGGCCGCACGAACTACTGGTCAGAGGCGAACGTCTCTATCAGCGCATTAGATTTACTGACCGCCAGAGATGATGAAATGAAACGGTTCAGGAGCAGTACCAGCACGTTCTTGGGACTGTTCAATCGACAAACTGAGGACCTATGACAGGTCCTGACCGATTTCGTCTGTGCCAGTTGCCCTCAGAAGAAAAGGTTCATCGTCCAGACGTGGGTATAGTTTATAAGAGGTTTCTTGAAGGATGTGTCAACAAAACAAAACTCCAACACGGCAGACATCGTTCATGTTTACACCCATTGCCATCGTGCGTATGCATAGCGGCCAGAACATCTCACGCAAGCCAATTCATTCCAGCTATAACATCCCTGTCGCGGTTGAACATTCGGACTCAACATCAGTAACAGTAGGGGATGTTTCCCCTTGTCATCAGGGTCCATATATATTATTATTATTGTTGTTGTTATTCCAGTAGCTGAACCCAAATGAGGATATATAGGAAATTAAACTCATTGCGATCAGGAACCGTGTGGCGGCCTGCTTGAGATCAGTCCGACCCCGTGCCGGCTGCTTGACGGATGAAACTTTATACCTCTACCTAATAAACATGCAGCTCAGTAACCGTAATCGGTCTCGGCGACCGACTAGTTAAGATGTCGGACTCGCGCGGGTAAACTAGCGGCCCGAGTTGGATTGTTTTAAGTGACAAGTGCTTCACAGGAATGATTGTATGTAGAAGTGCCTTGATGAGGCTGTTCTTCTTGAATTATTGATTGATGATTGATTGTATTGATGATCTTGACTGTTGTGCTTGTTCTTGTGTCTGATTGTCCTCGAATGCATCGAATACCTACCGCATTTATTGCCACTGACCCCTTAATTACTTAGTCATCCGGCAAGATCGGCCTATTAGTCCGACACAAGGACCTCGATTGGCCCCCGATGCGGCCCCACTGCGTACCCTCACCGGCGTTCATAGTGGGGCCGTGCTTCTTCCGTTTGCTTCTACCGGTTGCCGTAGCGCCGGGGTTAGCAAAACGGTTAAAGCAAAAGAATAAAGGAAAAGGAAAAGGAATAATAGGAAGATATTGTTGTGGGGTGTGCACATGAGAGATTAGGGAGGCGTGCGGGAAAGATGTGATGATAATGACCCAACTCCACAGATATTTACGTTGTAGGGCAGCATCCATCCATTGCCCAAGAGAGCAGCGGGATCGCCAGTTGCTTCATCTTAGACCTATACAGAGCATGTGAACTTGGCGACGCCGGCATCGGCTCCATCGGCTTTAATATCGTCCACGTGAAATCAGCTGCTACCATATAATGCATATATTGTGGCATTCGTTCAATTTATACTCCGTAGTATGTGTTGGATTTTGTTGTGGGGTGTTCACATCAGAGATTAGGGAGGCGTGTGACGTGCGAGAAAGATGTGTTGATGATAGGATCGGATCAGGTGGGCGTGGGTCAGCCTGAACAGAAGGGAGTGTGGTGGCCCGAGGCACTCAACTCCACAGTCTTTATCACCCCATTCCAGCTGACCTGCCTGGCTGCCCGCATTTGTTTCGTATTTTCCCCTTTTAGTAGTAGTAATATATTGGACTCAAGCTAATGTGGTAGTTCAGCAGTTTGGCGAGACCGGCCGAGCGATGTCTGAGGTATCCTCGGATCATATGAGAAGCCTGTTTGATCATCTGTGCTAAGCCAGACTTCTTAAGCCGGCGGCGGAATTTGACTATGGTCCATATATATTGTGATAAGTGCACGCAGGTGTGTGTGCTGCGGAAAAGTGGTGGTTGTAAAGGGTCGAGCCCGTTGTTGGTCAACAGTAGGGGTGCCTCAATTGACTGTATCTAAGCTGAAGAGTCCAAAGAGAGGTCTGCCTATCCGTCTGCTGTTCATGAGGAATGAGGTCACGTGAGAGAACTCACGTGACTGTGGTCGGCCCATGCCTCATCCGTGGCAAAGCCCGTAGAATGAACTAACAGACCGGGGTTTCCAGCTCTCATTTAAATTGTCTGGCCACGATAGTATTCGACTTTGTCTTTGACCTCGAACTTCAGGGATACAATTCTGACCATGTCGGCGTAGTGACCGTAACTAGTAATATATAGGGCATCGAAATTGGGGTTTCGCTTCGATATCATTCGGCCCCTCGACGCAAATGCATCCAAAGTTGGACAGTGGCCTTCTTTTTAGGCATCTCCGTTATGCTAGAGATGAGAACTGCGCGTGCTGACTTTATGAGCATGGAGAAGGAGCGGCGAGACCAGTAGCGGTGAGCGGCGGTGAATGGTGAAGAGCGTAAAAGGGGGATCGATGATGAGCGCAGAAAGGTTAAGTGGCAAGGGAAAGTGTCGAGAAATCTTGACTCGCCGATGGCGTCTTGCGCTTCATCCCGTCACTCATCTCGAGGACTTACGTCGGTAGCCTTTTGTGATCGGTGCGTGTTTCACAGGTTGCCTCCCTCTCATGCTCGGCGAGAGTATCCTCGAGTATTTGGATAGCGGAGGCCAAAGAGACGCAATTGTTGGCAGCCAAGAGTTACGACACGCACGCCACTCTATTGGTGCTCTTCGAATGCCACTCAATTGATGTTGTATATAATGAGGTGTGTCGTTCTTGTGAGGGTCTTGTTTATCGCTGCCACGAAGCAATGACGTGGGGCGTCATGATAATCATCACTTCGCTTTCCAACTCAACTTTCGCTCTCGATGCTGAAGAAGCCGAACCAGCATCTCTCGCTCGGTGAATGGGCGTTTTATAATTCGGCGACTGCGTTTCGAACCTCGGCTTCAGGCATCGACGTCTGCCAGCTGGCCCCGTGTGTGCTGCACATGGAACAACGTGGGTGCAGGGGTGGACGAGTATGGAGCGTCTTCCTGCTCCATGTAGAGACTGAGGAGTTCACCAAGCTTGGGGGCGAGAATCCCAGTGTGCTCTTTCAAAAACGTCCGTCAGAGTTGCTCAGCTTATAAGTCGAAGATTTAGGAATTTCCGAGGAGGATGTATATAAGACTATGGTAGTTTGCATCAGTCTTTAGATTCTGGGAAAGGGGGAGTGTTTTGAGTCGTTACTCGTAATTACTTACCACCGACCCATAGCGTAATGTGGATCTTGTTAACCCAAACCAAAGAAGCACATATATTCAACTCCATACCGCTTCTGAGCTCGAATCTCTCAAGCCCAAGCTCTTGCCAGTTGGAGGAGCGGCCACCCAACACAGGGTCGTAGTCCATGGGACTCAGTGCCGAGTTCCCCAATGCTGCAGGTGAAATCTCTCGCGGACATCGTCTTTGAGAACCCATCGTCTTGTCGAAGCTGAAGTTCACTGGAGACAGAAGGAAGAAGGCAGTATATGACCGAGCATCCTGTCGTGGACAAAGATGGATCCGATAACCCGGTGCTCTGACCACAACAAAGCACATTTCTGGGATCGAGCGATCCCAGCCCAGTGCTTTCAAGACAGGCGCTCGTCTAGGTTCACCCACTACCACTATAACATCAGTTCTGTTACTATGTTAGTGCGTGATTACTCAAGAAGAACTCATCAATGTCACTTACTGAGGGGGAGAGGTCTGGCTATTTATATTCCTATTGGTGTTGTTAATATTGTCTTGGGCGTGCGAGGGCATACATCATGAACAAAGATTGATGCAAGTACTAGAGCAAGCAAAATCGCCGAGGGTGACGAAAAGGGATGATCGAGGAAGGACAGCACCCTCCACCACTAAGCAGAGGAGCACTGAAAGCGAAGACAATCGATGGAAAGGGGCCCGACACCAACATCCCACTTCGTGGCCGATGCTTCTACACCAGCTTGCGTTCTGTTCAAGGAAACATCTTACTTACCACTTCGCAGACCCTGCGTTAACCCCGTGTTCCCCGAGAATCCACTCCATAAGATTCCAATACCATCATTTTCCAAGACCAGCCGTCATCATGGCACCGATGCGGCCTTTCATGCACCCGCACACAGGCTCCAGAGTCGCCTGGTGCTCGAAAAGGCACAATCCTGTCGTCTCTAATCTATCCCATCTTCGGCCCAGGGTACCGGAGACAGTTGACTTCTGGGTGCGCACGATGGGGAATGTGAATGCACAGGCTTCCCTCCCCGGCATTGACGAGGCTGTTGACCTGCGAACGAGGAATCATCGAAAAGAGTCATTTGGACCACCCGCAGGTAGTCCGTAGGTGGTCCGCTACTATAACAGTCTCACGTACGTCAGTCCAGCCTTTTTCGGGTAGTACCTTCTCGCCATCACCACTCATTCTATATAGAATGGAATCGGAAGTTCGGGAATGAGTGTGTCGTCCAGAAGCAGTCGATGCAGGAAGTGAGTAGCCTCTCGATTAGACTAGTCGTATATTCGTCATCTTTGAGTGCCCTGATCCTATACGTGTCGTCTATCCTATCACGTGGTTAAAGATGTACAGACAAAAGGGATGAGAGATTGCTGTCAAGAGTTTCACGTAGTCTTACATACCAAGCCAAAGCGGGAGCCGGATCCAGAGAGGTGTAAACCGTAACAGCACGACCACCCAACATCGCTCAAGCCTACAGTCAGATGTACCAACTCCGAGGCCAACTCTCATGAGGGGGAGGGCAAGGTTCAGCGCCGAATCAGGTAGCCCAGCATCTAGCCTGGGTGGAAAAATATATAAAGAAGGTCAACGGCAAACAGTAAAAGAGTTGACCAGCACGCCAATACCCCCGTTGCCGATCAGTTGAACGGTGTGTATATTGGTGTTGATGGAAAAGATTTCAAGCTGACGTTGCGGCGAGGGGATATATTTAACCTTTTGATGTGAAGAGGGACGATGATGCATCTTGCAGTGTTGAGTGAATTGTCATTGCCAGGCAGCTGTATAGCAAGTAGATGTGATTGACGAGAAACCGTGAGACGCGCCGTGTTTCTGTTACTTCTTTCCGATTGCGTGCGGAGACTTTTCAAGTGTAAAGCATAACGGTCGATTGTCTTTGCCAGTTTGATGTGGTTGCGTGCTGATTTGTTCCAGTTGTTGTCATGGTGAAGGCGTTGCAATCTTCAAGCTTGCGGGTGCAGCCGCTAATTGTTTCCTCATCTGGGAGATTGTGAGGTCAGGTCAAGCTTGATTCCGTCATTTGCGTAAATTGCGCCATTGATGCTTGATGTTGATGCTTGATGTTGATGCTTGATGCTTGATGCCGATGCTGTCGCTTATCGTTGATGTGACGGTCTTCCGACACTGACTCTCTGATGAGCCGCTTGAGGATGTCCAATCATTGGGACTGACCCCATCGTGACATATCCCCCCACGTTTCCTCTCTTTGCCAGTGCCCTCACGGGTCGCCGCAAGCTTTGTGTGAAGCTCGGCAGATGTCGAGTTTGCCCATCGCCCATGCCGGGCCGTCTGGCCAATGTCGTGTTGTCCTCACGATTGAACATGGGAATGCCTACTACTATCCAGCATCCTTTTTTCCCACTGGAACCGTTAGTCTGAGAAGTACGTAACTATTGAGTGCATAATACTAAGAGTTGGATAATATTAAATAATATCAGATAATATGAAAGAATAAGTTATTAGAGAATGTTATATAGATAGAAACAATGCGACTATACATGTCTCTTCCCACTCAACATGAATATATCTTTCTTAAATTATTCAAGCGTTTTTAGCTGCGTTAGTGGACTTGGTTGATAAATGGGAAGCAAGAGGGCTTCCCTTGAACAAGACCAAACACCTCCTCACAGTGGCTGGCTTGTAAGCTCTGCCGCTTTAATGCTCTGGCGTTTCCGCTTGAGGTGGATGGATGGATGGTGGTGTAACGGGGAAAAGGGCCGCATCGCCTGGAAACCCAACATGTCGGCTTCGTCTGCAGTGTAAGCCACAAACAAGCAAACACACCATCACTCAGGTCTAAGCCACCCAAACGTATCCAACAGATCAAAATTAAAGTCCAACTGCATGGGAAACTCCCAATCAAGCGTATCCAGAGCTCCGGTGCCGCCAGCCGGCGCATTGAGATTGTGGTCTAGAACACCTTGGATGATTGTCTTGCAATCACTGCATAGGTCGGCATTCGGGGCGGATGGACGGACCCAGTCGAGGAAGCCGATGAGGAGACTGAGTGTCTGGATAATGGTCGAGCGGCTGAGTCGGGGGCAGTCGGGATGGGTGCCGTGGAAGGTTGGACGGAGAAGTTCAAGACAGAGAATGCCACCTCCGGGGGCGGCATATGCCATTAGCTGAAGAGTCAGTAGGGGTTGGTGAACGGGGATAAGTTCTTACCAGCCATTCGAGGTCACGACGGATACTCATGAAGCGGTCTTGGTGTGTCCAAAAGACCTGTGTCAGTGTCACCATTTCGAAACTTATGGTGAGAAGGCGTCCGTCGTCGGGGTGACCATGTCGAAGCATTAATCGCTCTACGAAAAAGAGGCTCTGTAGATGTTCGAGTCGGACGAGAATTCTTGCATAGAGGTCTTCAAAGCTGAGGCCACGGTCTTCGAGGTCGCCCTCTCGATAGATGAGACGATTAGGGAACTCGAACATTGTCTTCTCCTGGCGAGCTTTGATGTCGCTGTCTCTGTTAGCCCATGTCAGACATGTAGTTCATGAAACGAACCGAAGATCATCGAGGTTGATTCTTGACGAAGGTCCCAGCGCAAACTCAAGAATCTCATCCTTGAGGTACGCCATGAGGACTCGCGCACGGATAAGGGTGGCGGGTAGCACATTCTCAATCGTGGTGCTCCATCCCGCATGGTCGAGCTCCTGTATGGCACGATCTAGAGTCTGCCCGCCAGCTATCAGAGCACTGTCGGCAATGTCAAGCGGCAAAGGCGTAGAACAGTATCTCCGGCTCAACAACGGCGGCCGTCCTGTAAAGGAAACTATGACTTTGTCAATGTTGAAGGCTTTTGCGAATAGGCGACGCTTGTTTTCGGAAGAGAGCGAGGGTCGGTATGAAGATGGATTGGACTGGGCGTGAAGGCCGAGAAATGTCAACATTGATACGGACTCGCCGTGAGATATCCAACATGCTGCGCCTGCTAAAGGTCAGTTGGGCAGTCCTTTATATTTCATGTCGGTGGTCATACTGGCGTCTCCTGATATGAGGGAGTCAATTACCACTCTCCGATAGCAGAGATAGAGTACCAGACTGTTTCCCTCTGCAAAATAACGGGACAGCTCGATACAGTAAGCAAGGCAGGACCTTGTCGTTTGTAGATTCCTGTCATTGATTTCAATCCAGAGTGTCCAGACTAGACCCAGAGACTCCCAGCGTATGTTTGGACCAGCATATTGGCTCGTCCAGCTCTCTGCGCATGACCTATCGTCTTTGAAGGGTTTAGAAGTGTTGTTTGAAATGGCCAGTGCCATCTCCTCGAGCTGCGCATCAGTGCGGTCCGTGAGGTGCTCGGCAAACAATGTGTGAAGAGAGCGGATGATGCGTCTGATGGAGAGAATGATCCAATCGTCTGGGCGGCACATGAACCGATAATCTTGGAACTCGAATTCAGGTCCGGGAAGGTTCCTTAGAGCATGAAGTGCCATTTTCAGCAACGGAGGAGGTAACTCTCCCAGCCGAGCTTTAGCTTTGGGAAGTCGTCTGACAGCATCGCCAACGTGACACACAGCCCCGAAACCCGGGCCATGGACAAGAGAAAGACTTGTGCGAGCCTCCTGGAAGACATCGTTATGGCTGGTGAAGCCAAGATATCCAGTACTCACAGGCGTAGGTGTTAAGCTAGAGCTCGAGCTGGCACTGGCACTGGCACTGCTCTGTGACACAGACCGAAGCCGAGATCTCTGCCGAGATCTCTTGTTAATTCGTGACTCAGAGACAGTGTAGACGCAAGTTTGTTTTCTCTTGCTGCATCGTGAACAAGTAGGCTGGCCGTGATCGCAGGCTACTTTACGTGCTCGGCATGGGTCACAGGCTTGAGGGCGACCGTTTGGTCGTCTTAGTAGTGTCATATCGGTCTCCATGGTTGAATGTTTTCTTGGATGCTGATAAATCCAAGCCGAAGTTGAAGCCGAGAAAAGTGAGTGAAAGGTGAGCAACAAGCTTCGGCTTCGGCTTGGATAGAAGGAAGGAAGCTCGGCTTGCGATTATGGAGGGTCGGCTTGGAATTTTGGCGGGAGGCTTACAGGGGCAAGTGCCTTATAATCCGTGGAGCGGGGGTCACTTGAGACTTAACAATGTTGAGCTTCCTCTGTGCTACTACTAAAATCACTTGGCATCAGGACATACAACTATTATAATATAAGAAAACGGAATGGGAATTCTTTCATGACTGTATTTTTTGTATCATATCGCCAATTACCTGTAATTGCGTCTTTGAAGAGGCAGGTTAAAGTATAGTAAAATGCAGGTGGCTTGGTGTCACTATGTATTCCTTTCTCCTCCCCCCTCCTCCCCCTACTGGAGAGCCCTAGAGAGCCCTACAGTACAGGGGTGTTTTGCAGGCAGGGGTCACAGAGCCCACCATGACCATTTTCCCAACTCCTACACCACCAGACATCATTCCGATGAAAGGCGTCAAGCCGAAAATAGTAACGATAGAGCGGAGGGCTGACAATTCGATGTCATGGCCAGGGCGCATGGCGGCGTGAGTCAAACTAATGGTGGATGCTTACAAACGTGGAGGATGATGGGGATGGATGGATATAAAGGGTCTGAGATGGCCGCTTCTTTGGATGACAGTATCAAGACAGACAAGACAGACAAGACAGACAAGACAGACAAGACAGGATAGTTCAAAGCCTACACCGAGTTTCTTATCAAAAACATCACTTTACTACTCAAACAATCCGCATTCCAGCTTTCATCATGTCTCATCAAATCGCCTCAGGGACCTACAACACCTCCAACATGTCAGAGACAACTCTCGTCGACACTTCAAACCCATCAACATCCTCCAAGCCAGGTAAATCTTATCCCCATCGCCAACTCTTCATAATACTAACAACAAGCTCTCCAAGTTACTCCAAAGTCAAGCCTCCGAAACAAGTTGAAGAACAAGCTCAACATGTCCTACGACCCTTCAAAGAAGAACGCTGATCCTACAAAGTCGTGGGAGGCTCGGGCTAGTAAGTTCCGATCTTACGGTTCATCACATGCTTGTTAGTGGACTAACGATGGCTTAGTGTCTTTGATGTGAATCATTCGGCCAGGTCTTTTTTTATGAATCATTTTCAGTGTGGATAGACGGGGTTTCTTTTGTCTAGTGTTATTTGTTAATATATCCGATTGTACTTGATACTATATGTTTGTCGTGAAATTCCGAGCTCACACAGGTCACATTGTCTTCTGCGACATGTTGTCTTCTGCGACATGTTGTCTTCTGCGACATGTTGTCTTCTACGACATGTTGTCTTTCACGATGCCACTACGCGGCTCTTGTTCACCAACAGCCGAACCATGTCATGTCAATTCCATTGTGGGCGCATGTTTTTTAGCGTTGCCGATCATCCTTCCTGGGGTCTTTGGGCAAGCCGAGACGTAGGGTATTCGGTGTAAGCAGAGTTTTGATGCCGAGTAAAGCGTCACAGTTTGATCACGGTACGTCGGATAGGTAAATTACTAAGTGTGTTGACGGCGTAGGTTAGGATGACTCAAGTCACGCTTTTAGGCGAAAAAAAGACTCAAGCATCTAGTGATGTGTGTACTCCGTACGTAGCCTGAGATGATCTGATAAGATCATCATCGGCAGTGAACCATTTCTCCGCTCGTGATCCGAAGATCCGAAGATTCTGTATCCTGTCTACAACCTCATCAATCATGTAAAAATTCCGTTTGTCTTATGATCTGCATTACTCTGAGGTCACAACACTCATAACTTCACCATCTCATTCAGGCGTTTGTCTCTTGACAATTCCCAGAACAAAGGTGGGATTTCCGACTTTCAAGGTGGGAATTCTCCATGATTGGTGCTACAGCACAGTCTAGCATCCATTGTCGTTTTTGCTGTGGACCCTTGATTGCTATGGTGTTGTCTAAATAGCAAGATAATAATAAGAATAAATAAATGTTTTAAATATATTGAAGAAATTTAATCTATCAAAGGCATGGGATGAGTTTATATGCGCTTATATGTCTACTATATTCTGTACAAAAAACGAACATCTTCCCCCTACAAACGCATCAACACCATAATCTAATCTCGGGAGGTACAGTAACTCTCCCCGCACGTAGCATCCACACCAACACACAACCTGCAACATGGAGCGCAATCCACCCATTCAACATTCTAGTCCATTCGAAACCTCGCGGTTATCCCCGGAAATCCCATAGTATAAGAGGCTTCTACATGGCCCCCTCAAATCCTCTCTCCTAACTCTCACATATCCATCTAAACCATGACTTCATCAACGGGCTCCCTTTTCATCAATGGTAAGATCCTGTCAAAGGCCGAAATCGGTCTCAAGGGTCAGCCTACTTTCGCAGAGAGCATGTACGTCAAGGACGGCGTCATCGCTGCTATCGGTACGGCTGATGAGGTCTCTGCCCAGGTCGACGACAAGGTCACAACGCAGGATCTAGGAGGGAAGACTGTTCTGCCTGGCTTCATCGACGGCCACATGCATCTTCTCCTTCTTGGTCAATCTCTCCGCAAAGTCGGCCTGGAGCACTGCAAGAACCTCGATGATATTCTCGACACTCTTCGCGCATACGCCAAGGCGAACCCGGACGTTCCTCGCATTCTGGCAAAGGGCTGGATGCACTCCATGACTCCTGATGGCGTCACGGCGAAGCTCCTTGATGAGATTGACTCGAGGCCTATTTTCGTCGACACAAAGGATCTTCATTCTACGTGGTGTAACACAACCGGTCTCGAAGAGATGAACATTGCAGACATTCCTGATCCCGCAGGCGGCCACATTCAGCGAGATGAACACGGTCGACCTGATGGCGTCCTGAATGAGGGTGCAGTTCTCACCATTGTCTGGCCCCATCTCGCCAGCGTCGCATCTACCGAGGACAGAATCTCATGCATGCTCGCCGCGTTCGAGGCCTACAACGCTTCCGGATACACGGGACTTATCGAGATGGCCATGGATGAGCCAGCGTGGGAGGCTGTCGTCGAGCTCAAGAGACGACACCCCGAGAGTTCCATGCGCATCGCCGCATATTGGCTCATCAAGCCTTCGGACTCGCCCGAGGAGCGTACTCGTCAGGTAACCAGGGCCATTGAGCTTCGCGACAAGTACAACAGCGAGACGTCGCCGGATATGAGAGTCGTGGGTATCAAGATTATCTGCGACGGTATTGTCGACGCATGCACTGCCTACCTTTCCGAGCCGTATGCCGCGGCCGATTCTCCCCCTCCTTTCTGGAAGCGCGAGCATCTCAGCCCCGTGGTTAAACAAGCTGTGGATGCTGGAATCCAAATTGCCCTTCACGCTATCGGCGACGCAGCCATCACCATGGCGGTCGACCTTCTCGCAGAGCACGGCCAACCTGGTGGTCGTCACCGAATCGAGCATCTAGAACTAGCATCCCCACAAGACGCCAAACGTCTCGGCGAGCTCGGCATCACAGCCTCCATTCAGCCCGTCCACGCCGACCCAGCCATTTTACGAGCCTGGCCCCGTCTCATCGGCGACAGATGCCACCAGGCCTTCCCCTACTCTCAGTTCTCGGACGCGGGTGCTCTTCTCGCCCTAGGCAGCGACAGTCCCACCGCGCCGTGGAATCCTCTTCACAACATCTACGTTGCCTCTACGCGACGGTCGGCGCGGGAGCCCGAGTACGAGGTGACGGTGAACGAGCACTTCAAGCTAGGCGTGTGTGAGTCTGTAGCTGCCGGGTCGGCAGGGACGGCCAGGAGTGTGTTTGCGGATGATCGGGTTGGTAGTCTGGAGGTCGGTAAGGCGGCTGATATAGTGGTTGTTGATATGGAGTGGGATGCAAAGAGTTTGCTAAAGGCTGAGATGAAGGAGACGTGGTTTAATGGTAAAAAAGTATGGAGTTTGGAGGGGTAGGGTGTATATGAAGATTAGGGTGTGGGTTGATAGTTTGAGCGAGTTGTTGGGGTAGGTTTTAAGAGGAGATATCAAGATGAAGAGATGTGTATCATCTATTACATGTGCATGAGGGCTTTCTTCCATATCGTGTCAGGTCAGATCCAGGGGATCTTGCGATGTAGCTGGTAATGGAGTCAAAGTCCTATATAGCCCACGGCTATTTAGCAACCATCACACTCTTGTGTCTGTTTAATTGGACACGTTCTGGAGATGCAGGATCAAGTTGTTGTAGATAATGTGCTCTGAAATGGAGATATCTTGACATCCAACAAAGAGATTAGAGCTGAGGTTCATGGCTTTTATTCATGCTATTAGTGAGTCTAGTATCAGTCTGCAAAAGGGTCATAGTCTCGCGTTATTGTAATGTCTTGTTGTCTTGGTACCCAGCTTCATGGGCGTCACCACCTGAGGATATTGCCATCGTGTATTATCCACGTGTAGGTACTCCTTGAAGCACATTCTTCACTCCCCATCCTCTATATACTCATCATACACCTCCGCATAAAACCTCCTCCCATTCTCTCTATGACTCCTAACCTTGATCCTCAGCTGCGCCTCCCCCCAAGTATCATACCTCCCCGTCGCAAACGGCGCATCAACCAACCTCGCCTCCCCAGACTCAACACCAGAGTCAAACATTGCGAAATGCTCCGCCAGCGAACCCATCGCCTCCTGACGAGTCAGATCACGACGTACGCCCTGGAAAAAAGGAACGCTAAACCGCTCTCGCTCGCTGCATACGACTCTGTGCGTTGTGGCTTTACATACTCCGTTGGTGACTACTTCGAAAGCCTGGCCAATGTTGACAACGAATGTGTCGCGTATTACTGGTACGTCTACCCAGTTGCCTGCTCTGTTGAGGACCTGGAGACCGTTGACATCAGGGGATGCTTGTAGAAGAAAAGTCCACCATCCGGATGAGTCCTTGTGTGGACCTACGCCCTGGGTGTTCCCGGTGATTGAAGATGGGTAGTGGACGAGTTTAAGACGGTGTTGGTCAGAGAGGTATGGCAGGAAGATGTCGTTAGGGAGGTCAAGCGCTTGTGCTACCAGACGAAGAAACCTGTCGCCGAGTTGAGTCATTTCATCAATATAGCGTTCCACAATAGGTCGAAGCTCAGGAAGATCCCTAGGCCACTACATCCTCAGCATCACATTTTTGTATAACACCAACAAGGCATGAATACCTGATTCGGTCCTCGCAGCCGATCCCACAACGACCCATCCACCACCTCAGCAAGCTCAGTAGCAAATTCAACCTGCTCCCTCTGGTCTACATTCCCCGCTGTCGTCTCCGTCCCAGCAGCGCTATACCCCAGGAAATGCGGCGACTTCCCCAGAGCAATATCATGCTTTGCGTGGTCGGGAAGGTCGAATAGTGCGGGGAGGAGAGTTACGAGATCGGAGGAGGAGACGCCGTGGTTGGATATATAGAGGAAGCCAACGTCTGTCAATATGTGGCGAAGACTGGTTAGGGATTCAGGAGTTGGGGCGAGGGAGAGGTCTAGAATTGGAATTTGGGTGAATTCTGAAGGCATTTCGAGGTGAGGTTGGGGTGAGCACGCCATAGGTTGAGTGCGGAGAAGTCACATTGCGATTTCTTGCATATAAATACGCTGTGATTGTTACGTGACAACTATGTCATAAGGATATCGTCAAATGTAAATTATTGACTGAAGGGTTATATACATACTGTTTGGAGACAGCGTGATGAATTCTTTCGGCAATCACTTGGATTATGTATTCTGAGTACCTGGAAGGCCGGCACTTGTAAAGCAGGATATTGAATACGGTTCCTGGTTGACAGGCACAAGTGCTCAGTCACGACAAAGCCTGTCGAATGGGCGTAGCTGGATTGTTCTAGTTAGCACACGATGGTGATAGTATCATGGCCCAGGTTCAGCTAAGCTAGAAGCTCAAACCATGCAGACAAGCAAACTAGTGTCGCCGTCAAGGATAAGCTAAAGGAGCCTTTTGCTATTATACCTTGCGCAGACGCTTGGTTGCGACTTGAGATTGCATGTTTGAGCGAACTTCTCTACCCTAAAACGTTCTACATGATAATGGTATCAGTACCAACCTAGTTATATTTATTATGAATTCAGATGGATCTACAGAGTAGTCAGTTAACTGCTGGAAGGCCTTCTCTCGTGCCTAGGTTCTGTGATGTGACTGCCAACACACACGACAAGAATGTAGGGTAATTTCTTGGTTTGAGGTGAGTAGCCTGTTATCACGATTCTAATCAAAAGCTCAATCACGTGCCAGTCAGCATGAGACGTGCCTGAAAGAGGACGGAGCGGAGGCACTTTGTGCCCTTTAATGTGCTGGGATGGTGACAATTGACGGCTTGTTAATGTGGGGCTTTCGCCACCATCACCGTCATCATCCATCTCCAACAAAATCAGCCCCTGACAAGAAAACATGTAGATGAGACACAAGTGTGTACAAAAAAGCTTGTATGCAACGTCGAACCGAAAGCGCAAACTTAGAAACACCTTTCCATCCAGTGACGTTATACGAAGTATGTTACCCTTCTGTACGGAATATGACCTGTTGTAGGGACCAACTGCCAACATTCTTTCTGACTGACATGGGCAGAGCTCCGCAGCTGATGAGCTGAACGGAGCTAATGAGCTGGGGTCGCTTTGGATCATGGCTGCATGAGTGTGTGTTACCACTTTAAATAAAAG